>NW_019167938.1:17034476-17036976 GCF_002303985.1 Durio zibethinus | reverse complement strand
CAGCGTGTGCCGATGGTGGTCGAGGCAACCGCCCGCACCAGGGCCCAGCGTGTGCCGATGGTGCTCGAGGCAACCGCCCGCACCAAGGGCCGGCTTGTGCCGATGGTGTTCGAGGCAACCGCCCGCACCAGGGCCCAGCGAGGCAACCGCCCGCACCAGGGCCCAGCGTGTGCCGATGGTGGTCGAGGCAACCGCCCGCACCAAGGGCCAGCGTGTGCCGATGGTGGTCGAGGCAAGCGCCCGCACCAGGGCCAGCGTGTGCCGATGGTGGTCGAGGCAAGCGCCCTCACCAAGGCCGAGCGTGTGCCGATGGTGGTCGAGGCAACCGCCCGCACCAGGGCCCAGCGTGTGCCGATGGTGGTCGAGGCAAGCGCCCGCACCCAAGGCCGAGCGTGTGCCGATGGTGGTCGAGGCAAGCGCCCGCACCAGGGCCCAGCGTGTGCCGATGGTGGTCGAGGCAAGCGCCCTCACCAAGGCCGAGCGTGTGCCGATGGTGGTCGAGGCAACCGGCCGCACCAAGGGCCGGCGTGTGCCGATGGTGTTCGAGGCAACCGCCCGCACCAGGGCCCAGCGTGTGGCCGATGGTGGTCGAGGTAGGAGCTCGCACCAGGGTCGAGCGTGTGCCAACGGTGCTCGAGGCAACCGCCCGCAACAGGGCCCAGCGTGTGCCGATGGTGCTTAAGGCAACCGCCCGTACCAGGGCCTAGCGTGTGCCGATGGTGGTGAGGCAACCGCCCGCACTAGGGCCCAACGTGTGTCAATGGTGCTGGGGGCAACCGTCCGGACCAGGGCCCAGTGTGTGCCGATGGTGATCACGGCAACCGCCCGCACCAGGCCCAGCGTGTGCCGATGGTGGTTGAGGCAAGTGCCCGCACCAGGGTCCAGCGTGTGGCGATGGTGATCGAGGCAAGCGCCCGCACCAGGGTCGAGCGTTTGTCGATGGTGGTCGAGGCAACCCCCCACACCAGGGCCCAACGTGTGTCGATGGTGGTCGAGGCAACTATCTGCACCAGGGCCCAGCGTGTGCCGATGGTGGTCGAGGCAAGAGCCCGTACCAAGGGTCGACTTGTGTCGATGGTGATCGAGGCAACCACCCGTACCAGGGGCCAGCGTTTGCCGATGGTGTTCGGGGCAACCACTCATACCAGGGTCCAGCGTGTGTCGATAGTGGTCGAGGCAACCGCCCGCACTAGGGCCCAGCGTGTGCCAGATGGTTGTCGAGGTAACCGCCCGCACCAGGGCCTAGCGTGTGCCGATGGTGGTCGAGGCAACTGGCCTCACCAGGGCCCAACGTGTGTCGATGGTGATCGAGGTAACCGCCCGCACCAGGGCCCAGCGTGTGCCAATGGTGCTAGGGGCAACCGCCCGTACTAGGGCCCAGCATGTGTCGATGGTGATCGCAGTAACCGTCCACACCAGGGCCCAGCGTGTGCCGATGGTGGTCGAGGTAAGCGCCCACACCATGGTCGAGCGTGTGCCGATGGTGGTCGAGGCAAGGGCCCGTACCAGGGTCGAGCATGTGCCGATGGTGCTCGAGGCAACCGTCCGTAACAGGGCCCAGTGTGTGCCGATGGTGATCGTGGCAACCGCCGGCACCAGGCCCAGTGTGTGTCGATGGTGGTCGAGGCAAGTGCCCGCACCAGGGCCCAGCCTATGCCGATGGTGGTCGAGGCAACCGCCCGTACTAGGGCCCAGTGTGTGTCAATGGTGGTCAAGGCAAGCGCCCGCACCAGGGCCTAGCGTGTGCCGATAGTGATCGAGGCAAGTGCCCGCACCAGGGCCGAGCGTGTGCCAATAGTGGTCGAGGCAAGTGCCCGCACCAGGGTCGAGTGTGTGTCGATGGTGGTCGAGGCAAGCGCCATAATAGGGCCCAGCGTGTGCGGATGGTGCTTGAGGCAACCGCCCGCACCAGGGCTCAGCGTGTGCTGATGGTTATTGGGGCAACCGCTCGCACCAGGGCCCAGGGTGTGCCGATGGTGGTCGAGGCAACTGCCCTCACCAAGGCTCAGTTTGTGCCGATGGTGATCACGGTAAAAACTCACACCAGGGCCCAGCTGGTGCCAATGGTGGTTGAGGCAAGTGCCCGTACCGAAGGGCAGCCTGTGCCGATGATGGTCGATGCATGTGCCATCACCATGCGTCATCATGTGCCATTGATGGTCGAGGCCTTGGCCGAAGTTCGATTTTGAGCCACGGTGCCCATGCTTGGCTCCAGCATGTGCTGGTGCCGCTTTTTTTTCACTCGGGTCAGCATCGCCGGAGCATCGCCGGAGTACCGCCGGAGAACCTGACCGGCGGCATTGGGGTTCCGGCGATTGGAGGGGGCCGGGGGGTGTGCGCACATGACGTGCGATGGGTGCTGGTACTTGGCCCTTGTGTTGGCCCCCCTATCCCTCATCAAACCTCTGAGAACTCACACCCCCTTAAAGAGCGTTTGAGATTTTACAGGTTTGCTGCCAGTAGCCGTTTGAAGTGTCTGAAACGGGGACACTTTTTTCAA
>NW_019167938.1:15541576-15575976 GCF_002303985.1 Durio zibethinus | reverse complement strand
CCATGGGTTGGCTTAGGCATAGGGAGTTTATTTCTTGTCTAAGCCCTAGTCAGACAGAGGGTTGTGGCAGCGAGATCGATAGCACGCAGAAGGGGATCGGGCCGATCCCTGGCTTGCGCATTATGCCTCTTCGGCTGGCTCAATGCCCGAACGCTTGTTTCGTGGGTTGACTTAGGCATACAGAGTTCATTTCTAGTCTAAGACCAGACCGGATTGAGGGTTGTGACAGCAGGATCGACAGCACATAGGGGGGGATCAGGCCGGTCCTCGACTTTTGCATTCTGCCTCTCTAGCCGGTTGAGCCCCAACACGCTAATTTTGTGGGTTGGCTTAGGCATACGGAGTTCATTCCATGTCTAAGCATATAGAGTTCATTCCCAGTCTAAGATTAGATCGGACCGAGGGTTGCAACAACAGGATCGACAGCGCACAGGGTTGCAACAACAGGATCGACAGCGCATTCTGCCTCTCTGGCCGGCTGAACGCCCGCACGCTCATTTTGTGGGTTGGCTTAGGCATACGGAGTTCATTCCATGTCTAAGCATAAGGAGTTCATTCCCAGTCTAAGATCAGACTAGACTGAGGGTTGCAACAGAAGGACCAGTAGCAGGATCGATAGCATGCAGGGAGGGACCGGGCCAATCCCCGACTTGTACATTCTACCTCTCCGACCGGTTGAACGCTCTCACGCTCGTTTTATGGGTTGACTTTGGCATACAGAGTTAATCCCCAATCTAAGCATACAAAGTTCATTTCCAGTCTAAGATTGGACCGGACTGAAGGTTGCGACAGCAGGATCGGCAGCACACATGGGGGACCGAACCGATCCCCTGCTTGCACGTTCTACCTCTCCGACCGACTGAGCGCCCGTACGCCCGTTTCGTGGGTTGGCTTAGGCATAGGGAGGTCATTCCATGTCTAAGCCCCAGCTGGACGGAGGGTTGTGGTAGCGGGACCGACAGCACGTAGAGGGGAACCGGACAGATCCCTGGCTTGTGCATTCTGCCTCTCTGGTCGACTGAGTGCCCATACGCTCATTTCGTGGGTTCGCTTAGGCATACGGAGTTCATTCCCAGTCTAAGAGTTTGAGCCATGGTGCACAGGCTGGGCTCGGGCATGTGCTGGTGGCACATTTTTTTCGCCTGGGGCACCATCGTCGGAGCATCGTCGAAGAGACTAACCGGCGACATTGGGGGTTCCGACGATTGGGGGGGCCAGGGGGTGTGCGCACATGATGAGCGATGGGTGCTCATACTTGGCCCTTATATTGGCCCCCTATCCCTCATCAAACCTTGAGAACTCACACCCCCTTAAAGAGCATTTGAGATTTTATAGGTTTGCTGCCAGTAGCAATTAAAGTGTCTGAAATGGGAACACTTTTTTCGAATGGACACAAAATCTTCTCCACTTCAAATTTTTAGCTGAATGTTTTTGTGCATGCCAACAAAAATACAAGGATCACCTCTACTGAATTTAGGGACAAAATTCTTTCTAAAAAAATTTTAAAAAATCCCGAACCGTAAAAAGTTTCAAAAATCGTGAAAAATAGAAAATGGGTCGTCTTGCCACGAAACTTCACATGAAGGCTTAGGGGACCATTGTATGAATTTACAAGCCATAAAAATGGCATTGGCATGGCAGAAATATGAAGAGGTGCTTGAACCCACCTACCACCTGTTCGATCCCCGGCTTACGCATCCTGCCTCTCTAGTCGGCTGAGCGTTCGCATGCTTATTTTGTGGGTTGACTTAGGCATACGGAGTTCATCCCCAGTCTAAGCATACGGAGATCATTCCCAGTCTAAGATCAGACTGGACCGAAGGTTGCGGTAGCAGGATAGGTAGCATGTAGAGGTGACCAAGCCGATCCTCAGCTTGTGCATTCTGCCTCTCCGATCGGTTGAGCACCCGCACGCCCGTTTCATGGGTTGGCTTCGGCATAGGGAGTTCATTCCATGTCTAAGCCCCAGTCGGACCGAGGGTTGTGGCAGCGGGACTGGTAGCATGCAAAGTGGGATTGGGCTGATCCTCGACTTATGCATTTTACCTCTTCGACCTGTTGAGCGCCCGTATGCTCGTTTCATGGGTTGGCTTAGGCATACGAAGTTCATTAACAATCTAAGATCAGACCGGACCGAGGGTTGTGGTAGCAGGATCGATAGCATGTAGGGGGGACCGAGCTGGTCCCATGCTTGCGCAATCTGCCTCTCCGATCGATTGAGCGCCCACACTCTTGTTTCTTGGTTGGCTTAGGCATATGGAGTTCATTCCATGTCTAAGTGTACGGAGTTTATTCCCAGTCTAAGATCAGATCGGACTATGGGTTACGGTAACAGGACCAGCAGCAGGATCGGCAGCACGCAGGGGGGGACCAGGTCGATCCCCGGCTTGCGCATTCTGCCTCTTCGATCAGCCTCTTCGGTCGGCTGAATGCCAACACGCTCGTTTCGTGGGTTGACTTAGGCATACGGAGTTCATCCCCAGTCTAAGCATACAGAGTTCATTCCCAGTCTAAGATTGGACCGAACTAAGTGTTGCGACACCAGGATCGACAGCACGTACGGGGGATCGGGTCGATCCTCGGCTTGCGCATTCTGCCTCTCCAGCCGGCTGAGCACCCGCACGACTGTTTCATGGGTTGGCTTACACATAGGGAGTTCATTCCATGTCTAAGCCTTAATCGGACTGAGGGTTGTGGCAGCAGGACTGGCGGTATGCAGAGGGGGATCGGACTGGTCCCCGACTTGCGCATTATGCCTCTCTGATCAGCTCAGTGCCCGAATGCTCATTTCGTGAGTTGACTTAGGCATACGGAGTTCATTCCTAGTCTAAGATCAGACCGAACTGAGGGTTGTGGCAGCAGGATCAACAGCGCACAAGGGGGGACTGGGTCGATCCCCGGCTTACGCATTCTACCTCTCTGATTGGTTGAGCACCCGTACGCTCGTTCTGTGGGTTGGCTTAGGCATTCAGAGTTCATTCCATGTCTAAGCATACGGAGTTCATTCCATGTCTAAGCATACGGAGTTCATTCCATGTCTAAGCATACGGAGTTCATTCCCAGTCTAAGATCAGACCTGACTGAGCGTTGCGGTAGCAGGACCAGTAATAGGATCGACAGCACATAGGGGGGACTGGGTCGATCCTCGGCTTGCGCATTTTGCCTCTCTGGTCGACCTCTCCAATTGGCTGAGCATCGTACGCTCATTTTGTAGGTTGAATTAGGCATACAAAGTTCATTCCTAGTCTAAGATTGGATCGGATCGAGAGTTATGGTAGCAGGATCGACAGCACGTAGGGGGGATCAGGCCGATCCCCGACTTACGCATTCTGCCTCTTCGATCGGCTGAGCGCCCGCACACTCATTTCGTGGGTTGACTTAGGCATACGGAGTTCATCCCTAGTATAAGCATATGGTGTTCATTCCCAATCTAAGATTGGATCAGATTGAGGGTTGCGGCAGCAGGATCGACAGCTTACAGGGGGACCGAACCGATCCCCGGCTTACGCATTCTGCCTCTCCAGCCGGTTGAGTGCCTGCACGCCCGTTTCATGGGTTGGCTTAGGCATAGGGAGTTCATTCCGTGTCGAAGCCCCAGCCAAATCGAGGGTTGTGGCAGCAGGATCGGTAGCACGTAGAGGGGGATCGGGCTGATCCCCGACTTGCACATGCTTTCTTTCTGGCCGACTGAGCGCCCGTACGCTCGTTTCGTAGGTTGGCTTAGGCATACGGAGTTCATTCCCAGTGTAAGAGTTTAAGCCATGGTGCACATGCTAGGCTCGGGCATGTGCTGGTGCTGCATTTTTTCGCCCGGGGCACCATCGCCGGAGCATCGTCGGAGAGCCTAACCGGCGACATTGGGGGTTCTGACGATTGGGGGGGTTGGGGGGGTGTGCGCACATGATGTACAATGGGTGCTGGTACTTGGCCCTTATATTGGCCCCCTATCCCTCATCAAACCTCCAGAACTCACACCCCCTTAAAGAGCATTTGAGATTTTATAGGTTTGCTGCCAGTAGCCATTAAAGTGTATGAAATGGGGACACTTTTTTCAAACGGTCAAAAAATCTTCTCCACTTCGAATTTTAGCTGAATTTTTTTGTGCATGCCAACAAAAATACAAGGATCACCTCTACCAAAATTGGGGACAAAATTCTTTCTAAAAAAATTTTAAAAAATCCCAAACCGTAAAAAGTTTCAAAAATCATGAAAAATAGAAAATGGGTCATCTTGCCATGAAACTT
This sequence comes from Durio zibethinus, assembly GCF_002303985.1. Next base: position 15,571,732 of record NW_019167938.1, on the reverse strand, counting down.
CACATGAAGGCTTAGGGAACCATTGTATGAACTTACAAGTTATAAAAATGGCATTGGCATCACAGAAATAAGAAGAGGTGCTTGAACCCGCCTACCACCCGTTTGATCCCCGACTTACGCATCCTGCCTCTCTGGTCGGCTGAGCGTCCGCATGCTTGTTTTATGGGTTGACTTAGGCATACGGAGTTCATCCCCAGTATAAGCATACGGAGTTCATTCCCAGTCTAAGATCGAACCGAAGCTTGCGACAGCAAGATAGGCAGCACGCAGGGGGGATCGAACTGACCCCCAACTTGTGCATTCTGCCTCACTGATCGCACGCTCGTTTCGTGGGTTGGCTTAGGCATACGGAGTTCATTCCCAGTCTAAGATTGGACCAGACCGAGGGTGGCGACAGTAGGACCAGCAGCAGGATCGACAGTATGCAGGGAGGATTGGGTTGATCCCCGGCTTGTGCATTCTACCTCTCCGGCCGGCTGAGCACCCGCACGCTCGTTTCATGGGTTGACTTAGGCATACGGAGTTCATACCCAATCTAAGCATACGGCATTCAATCCCAGTCTAAGATCAAATCAGATCGAGGGTTGCAACAGCAAGATCGGCAGCACGTAGGGGGGACCAAGCCGATCCCCGGCTTGCATATTCTTCCTCTTCGACCGGCTGAGTGCCGCACGCCCGTTTCGTGGGTTGGCTTAGGCATAGGGAGTTCATTCCATGTCTAAGCCCCAGCCGGATCGAGGTTTGTGGCAGTGAGACTAGCAACATGCAGAGGGGGACCGAGTCGATCCCTGGCTTGCACATTCTGCCTCTCCGACCGGCTGAGCGCCCGCACGCTCGTTTCGTGGGTTGGCTTAGGCATACGGAGTTCATTCCATGTCTAAGCATACGGAGTTCATTCCCAGTCTAAGAGTTTGTGCCACGGTGCACTTGTTGGGCTTAGGCATGTGCTGGTGTTGCATTTTTTTTGCTCGGGGCACCGTCGTCGGAGCAATACCGGAGAGCCTAACCGGCGGCATTAAGGGTTCCAGCAGTTGGGGGGGCCGGGGGGAGTGCACACATGATGTGCGATGGGTGCTGGTACTTGGCCCTTATATTGGGCCCCTGTCCCTCATCAAACCTCGAGAACTTACACCCCCGTAAAGGGCATTTGAGATTTTATAGGTTTGCTGCCAGTAGCCATTAAAGTGTCTAAAATGTGACACTTTTTTCAAACGATCACAAAATCTTCTCCACTTCGAGTTTTTAGCTGAATTTTTTTGTGCATGCCAACAAAAATACAAGGATCACCTCTACCAAATTTGAGGACAAAACTCTTTCAAAACAAATTTAAAAAATCCCGAACCGTAAAAAGTTTTAAAAATCGTGAAAAATAGAAAACGGGACGTCTTGCCATGACACTTCACATGAAGGCTTAGGTGACCGTTGTATGAATTTACAAGCCATAAAAATGGCATTGGCATGGTAGAAATATGAAGATGTGCTTGAACCCACCTTCCACCCGTTCGATCCCCGGCTTGCGCATCCTGCCTCTCTTGTTGGCTGACCGTCCGCATGCTCATTTCGTGGGTTGACTTAGGCATACGGAGTTCATCCCCAGTCTAAGCATACGGAGTTCATTCTCAGTCTAAGATTGAACTGGATCGAGGGTTGCGGCAGCAGGATCGGTAGGAAGTAGGGGGGACTGGGTCGATCCTTGGCTTACGTATTTTGCATCTCCGGCCGGCTGAGTGCCCGCATGCCTGTTTTGTCAGTTGGCTTAGGCATAGGGAGTTCATTCCATGTCTAAGCCCCAGCCAGGTTGAGGGTTGTGGCAGCGGGATCGGTAGCATGCAGAGGGGGATCGGGTCGATCCCCGGCTTGCGCATTATGCCTCTTCAGTTGGCTCAGCACCCGCACGCTCGTTTCATGGGTTGACTTATGCATGCAGAGTTCATTCCCAGTCTAAGTTCAGACCAGACCGAGGGTTATGGGAGTAAGATTGACAGCACGCAGGGGGGGACCAGGCCAATCCCCGACTTGCGCATTCTGCCTCTCCGGCGGGCTGAGTGCCCATACAGTCGTTCAGTGGGTTGGCTTAGGTATATGGAGTTCATTCCATGTCTAAGCATACGGAATTCATTCCTTGTCTAAGATTTTGAGCCACGGTGCACATGCTGGGCTCGGGCATGTGCTGGTGCCACATTTTTTTCGCCCGGGGCACCATCGTCAGAGCATCGCCGGAGAGCCTAACCGACGGCATTGGGGGTTTCGGCAATTGGGGGCGTCGGGGGGGTGTGTGGACATGATGTGCGATGGGTGCTAGTACTTGGCCCTTATATTGGCCCCCTATCCCTCATCAAACCTCAGGAACTCACACCCCCTTAAAGAGAATTTGAGATTTTATAGGTTTGCTGCCAGTAGCCATTAAAGTGTCTGAAATGGGGACACTTTTTTCAACGGTCAAAAAATCTTCTCCACTTCGATTTTTTAGCTGAATTTTTTTATGTATCCCAAAAAAAAAAAATACAAGGATCACCTCTACCAAATTTGGGACAAAACTCTTTCTAAAAAAATTGTAAAAAATCCCGAACCGTAAAAAGTTTTAAAAATCGTGAAAAATAGAAAATGGGTCGTCTTGCCACGAAACTTCACATGAAGGCTTAGGGGACCTTTGTATGAATTTACAAGCCATAGAAATGGCATTGGTAGGGTAGAAATATGAAGATGTGCTTGAACCCACCTATCACCCGTTCGATCCCCTGGATTGCACATCCTGCCTCTCTGGTCGGCTGAGCGCCCACACACTCGTTTCGTGGGTTCACTTAAGCATACAGAGTTCATCCCTAGTCTAAGCATACGGAGTTCATTCTTAGTTTAAGATCAGACCGGATCGAGGGTTACGACAGTAGGATCGACAGCACGTAGGGAGGATCGGGCTGATTCTCGGGTTGTGCATTTTGCCTCTCCGGTCAACTGAGCACCCGTACGCCCGTTTCATGGGTTGGCTTAGGCATAGGAATTTCATTCCATGTCTAAGCCCCAGTCGGACTGAGGGTTGTGGCAGTCGAACCGACAGCACGCAGAGGGGGATCGGGCCAATCCTCAGCTTGCGCATTATGCCTTTTCGGCCGGCTCAGTGCCTGCACGCTCATTTCATGGGTTGACTTAGGCATATGAAGTTCATTCCTAGTCTAAGATCGAAACGGACCGAGGGTTCCAACAGCAAGATCGACAGCACACAGGGGGGATCGGGCCGATCCCCAGCTTGCTCATTCTACCTCTCCGGTCGATTGAGCGCCTGCACGCTCGTTTCGTGGGTTGGCTTAGGCATATGGAGTTCATTCCATGTCTAAGCATACGGAGTTCATTCCCTGTCTAAGATCAAACCGGGCTAAGGGTTGCGACAGCAGGACCAGCAGCAGGATTGACAGCATGTAGGGGGAACGGGCTGATCCCTGGCTTATGTATTCTGCCTCTTCGATCGGCTGAGCGCCCCAACACGCTCGTTTCATGGGTTGGCTTAGGCATATGGAGTTCATTCCATGTCTAAGCCCTAGCCGGACTGCGTGTTGTGGTAGCAGGACTGGCAGCATGATTTGCATCACGCAGAGGGGGATCGGGTTGATCCCTGAATTGCATGTTATGCCTCTTTGGTCGACCTCTCCGGCCCGCTAAGCACTTGCATGCTCGTTTCGTGGGTTGATTTAGGCATACTGAGTTCATCCCCAGTCTAAGCATACGGAGTTCATTCCCAGTTAAGATTGGACTGGATCGAGGGTTGTGACAGTAGGATCGACAGCATGCAGGGGGATCGGGTCGATTCCCCAGCTTGCACATTCTGCCCTCCGATCGGCTGAGCACCCGCACGCCCATTTCTTGAGTTAGCTTAGGCATAGGGAGTTCATTCCATTTCTAAGCCCTAGCCAGACTAAGGGTTGTGGCAGTGGGACTCACAGCACGTAGAGGGGGATCAGGTCGATCCCCGGCTTGCACATTATGCCCTTCCGGCTAGCTTAGTGCCCGAATGCTCGTTTCGTGGGTTGACTTAGGCATACGGAGTTCATTCCTAGTCTAAGATCAGATCGGATCGAGGGTTGTCACAGTAGGATCGACAGCAAGCAGGGGGGCACCGGGTCGGTCCCCGGCTTGCTCATTCTGCCTCTCCGACTGGTTGAGCGCCCGCACGCTCGTTTCGTAGGTTGGCTTAGGCATACAAAGTTCATTCCATGTCTAAGCATACGAAGTTCATTCCTAGTCTAAGATTTTGAGCCATGGTGCACATGCTGGGCTCGGGCATGTGCTGGTGCCGCATTTTTTTGCCTGGGGCATCATCGTCAGAGCATCATCGGAGCATCGCTAGATAGCCTAACTGGCGGCATTGGGGGTTCCGATGATTGGGGGGGTCGGGGGGTGTGCGCACATGATGTGCGATGGGTGCTGGTACTTGGCCCTTATATTGGCCCCCTATCACTCATCAAACCTTGAGAACTCACACCTCCTTAAAGAGCATTTGAGATTTTATAGGTTTACTGCCAGTAGCCGTTAAAATGTCTAAAATGGGGACACGTTTTTCAATCGGTCAAAAAATCTTCTCCACTTCGAGTTTTTAGCTAATTGTTTTTGTGCATGCCAACAAAAATACAAGGATCACCTCTACCAAATTTGGGGACAAAAATGTTTCTAAAAAAATTGTAAAAAATCTCGAACCGTAAAAAGTTTCAAAAATCATGAAAAAAAGAAAATGGGTTGTCTTGCCACGAAACTTCACATGAAGGCTTAGGGGACCATTGTATGAATTTACAAGCCATAAAAATGGCATTGGCTTGGTAGAAATATGAAGATGTGCTTATGTCACGGTCCCCGACCTTAGACTCAGAAATTGTGTGGCCTTAGGCTTGGAATCTCCTCCTTTATGCCTAAGTCAGCCTAAAACACAAGTGTGCGGGCACTAGAACAACGGGAAGGGCTGATTACACAAGTTAAAGAGAAACAAGATAAGAAGACAGAATTCTGGAAATGCTCTTGTATTCACTAAAACAGAAGTGTTTGATGGTGTACAAATGAGGGTAGAGCAACCCTCTATTTATAGTTGAGGCTCCAGCTATAACTTAATGGCAATATCCCTAGAATAAAGGCTAAAATCATGGGATTACAATCAATCAGGATGCTAACTCCTGATTTTCAGGGTCAACCAAATTTGCCAGGATGCTCTTACTAATCCTACCTACTTCCAAAATCTTCCCTTGCGTGTCCAGCACCTTGGGCCCTTCTGGATGTGGTGCGGGTAGCTTGTATTCCAGGCCTTGGTCTCACGGGTTGGCCTGCAAGTTGGATGGGCATTCTGAACTCATTTGCTAGGCTTTGCGCATAGATACCCGCCAACACTCCTGGTCTGCGGGCCTAAACTTCTGGCTCACCTGTTGGTCCACCTAATGTGCCTGGCGCACCCAAGCAGGGTGTGACATTCTCCCCCACCTGATTGTACAACACCCTCGTTGCATCTTCTGCATGGTACTACCTGATCTGGCCCTCAAACTACCATAAGTCCTCTGTTGGTTCCCAACTCACCTCACTGTCTGAAAGTCCCTTTCAGTGCACCAAGTACTCATGGTTGATAGTTCTTCCATCTCACCTCTCGATCAGCTATGATGCTATGGACCGCTTTCTCATATAAGGCCCTTACTCCCAATGGTGCACGCTTTGACTCTGCCCATCTTGGATCTCCCTCATCCTCATGGAATAGCTTGAGCATGCTCACATGGAACACGGGGTGTACCCTCAGCTTGGGTGGCATATCCAACTTGTAGGCAACCTTGCCTACCCTCTTGACTACTCAGAAAAGTCCTTCATACCTCTAGACTAGGCCTTTGTACAACCCTTTTATGGCACACAATGGGATATAGCTTCACCAACACCAAGGCTCCAACCTAGAATTGCACATCCTGCCTCCTCTGGTCTACCCACTTCTTCAACCTCTTGGCCGCCTTGTGTAGACAAACTCTAGCCAAGTCAGTTTGCTCCTGCCATGCCTTGGCAAACTTGTATGCTGCTGGATTTGGCCTTGTATAACTTGCAGCAATCGAACCGAGTGTTACTGGTTGTTACCCTGTCATCACCTCAAATGGGCTCTGGTTCATTGCCTTGCTCCTTTGTAAGTTGTAGGAAAACTGTGTAATATCTAGCAGCTTTGGCCAATCCCTTTGAGTGGCACTCACATAGTGCCTGAGGTAGACCTCTAATAGTCCATTTACTTGCTCTGTCTGCCCATCGATCTACAGATGTATGCTGGTGGAAAAGTTCAAGTCTGACCCCAACAGCTTGAACAACTCAGTCCAAAACCTGCCCGTGAAATGCCCGTCCCGATCACTAACAATGGTCCTCAGCACTCCCTAGTACTTAACCATGTTCTTCAGGAACAATCAAGCTGCCTCCTCGACTGGGCACTCCTTGGTTGCGGGAATGAAGATTCCATACTTGGAAAACCTATCCACCACTACCATGATGCTTCCAAATCCTTCTACTTTGGGTAGATCGACTATAAAGTGCAGAGAAACACTCTCCTATAGTCGCTCTGGCACTGGCAATGGCTCCAAGAGACCGCCTGGTTTTTTGAGCTCCACCTTGTAATATTGGCACATAAGACAAGTCTTCACATAGGCTTTCACATCGTCCCTCATGTGCGGCCAGTAGTACCAATCCTCGATCAGTGCCAAGGTATGACTCACTCTAGGGTGTCCAGCCCACCTTGAATCATGACATTCTTGCAAAACTTCTTTGTGGAGCTTCTCGTGCTGCGGCACAAATAGTCTACTGCCCCTGGTGTACAGTAAGCCATCCTGCAACCAAAATCGCCTAGTCTTACCTTGCTAGGTGTACTCTATCAAAGCCTTGGCTGTAGGATCATGTGCAAATCCCTCCTTGATGCACGGCACCAGTGACCCCTCTGGTTGGCTAATGACAGCAAGGTTAGCCTTCCTGCTCAGGGCGTCTGCCACTAGGTTTGGTTTGCCCACATCGGCTTGTACTCCATCTGAAAATCAAATTCCGTAAGAAAATCTTACCATCTTGCCTGCTTGGGGGATAGCTTTTTCTGCATCTGGAAGTAGTTGGTCACCACATTATCCGTCCTAACCACGAACCTCGACCCCAATAGGTAATGGCACCAAGTGCGCAAGCAGTGCACCACTGCAGTCATCTCCTTCTCTTGGACCGTGTAGTTACGTTCAGTCTCATTCAGCTTCCTCCTTTCGAACGTGACTGGACGCCCCTTTTGCATCAACACGCCCCCTATGGCAAGGTCTAATGCATCCGTATGCACCTCATACGACTTGGCATGGTCTGGCAAGGCCAAGACTGGCTCCTCTGTCACAGCCCACTTCAACCTGTCAAAGGCTTCCTGGCACCCTGTGCTCCACTCCCGTGCTCTCTTTTTCTTGAGCAAGTCAGTCAATGGCGTGGCTATTGCTGAGTGACCTTTGATGAAGTGCCTGTAGTAGTTAACCAACCCAAGGAATGATCTCAACTCAGTGACCTTGGCTGGCGATTGCCACTCTAGGATGGCATGTATCTTGCCTTCATCCATGCATATCCTGGCACTTCCCACTATGTGGCCTAGGAACAGGATCTCCTGCTGGGCGAATGAGCACTTCTCCCTTTTGACAAACAGCTTGTGCACCCATAACACCTCGAACACCTATCTTAAGTGGTCTAAATGCTCTTCCAAAGTCTGGTTGTAGATCACAATGTCATCCAAATAAACCACAACAAACCGATTAAGGAATGACTGAAGTACCTTGTTCATAAGGGTGCAGAATGTTGCTGGGGCGTTCGTGAGTCCGAAAGGCATCACCAAGAACTCATACGAACCATACCAAGTGACACATGCTGTCTTTGGCTCATCTCCCTCCGCGATCCTAACTTGATAGTAGCTCGACCTCAAATCCAACTTGGTGAACCACCTTGCGCTTCCAAGTTGATCAAATAAGTCCGCAATGAGTGGGATGGGGTACTTGTTCTTAATGGTCATCTTGTTCAAAGCTCGGTAGTCTATGCACAGCTGCAACGACCCATCATGCTTGGGCTGGAATAGAACTGGTGCACCATAGGGTGCCTTCAATGGCCTAATGAAGCCAGCATCAACTAACTCTTTGAGTTGCTTCCTCGACTCCTCCAACTCTAGTGGAGACATTCAGTAAGGGGCTCTAGTTAGTGGCTTGGCCTCGGACACCAGCTCGATCTTGTGGTCCACCTCCCTCTTAGGTGGTAGCTTGCTAGGTAGCTTTGCGGGCATCACATCACTAAAGGTCTTTAGCACCTTCAAGGGTGACTCGGTCTCCTTCTTCCTTGGCTCATCATATTTCAGGGCTGCCAAGAAGGTGTCTTCTTGTTTGCTTATCACCTTGGCAAATTGGATGGCTGACACCACTCGTGACCCAACTCCAGACCCTCTCTTTAATGGTACTAGGCATTGGCACCTTGCATCCAAGATGCAAACATAATCAGCAAAAAGCACAAGGAGGGTGTTAATCCGAACAAGGAAATCCAACCCAATCACAAACTCATAGTCCTCAAGGGGTATTACCTCAATGGTCTCCTTGCCTTTCCAGTCTCCAAGTTGCAACTCCACTCCCCGTGCTACTCCAATGGTTGGAACCTCTTTGGAGTTCATCGTTTTAATGGTACCAGTCCCTTTCTGCACCTTCAGTCTAAGCTTTCGAGCTCCATCACCTGAAATAAAAAGATGTGAGCACCAACGACCCAAGCTTTGCTGCCCCTGACTCTGGCTCCTCGTCAGACTCCCTGTCTACAGCAGCCAGCTTACCCTTTTATGGGCAATTACGTGCTATGTGGCTCCCTCTACATAGGTAGCATACTAGTGGCTCTCGGTGCCCCTTTGCTTTCCACTTACCTGTTGGTGGCTTCCTCTCGCCATCCTTGGTTGAACGGTCTCGATCCTTATCCTTGGACTCCCAGTCATGATTCTTCCCTTTGGACTGCTTCTTCTGGTCCCTATCATCCTTGCCCTTACCCTTGGGCTTGGTAGACTCGAACTTGTTCGAAGGCTTGAACTCTATCAAGGCCTCGACAGTAGTCATGGCTTTAGCCAAGTCATGAACTCCTCTCCTTTGTAGCTCATGCTTCACCCATGACTTTAGCCCATCCATGAAAGCAAATAAGGAGTCCTTTTCACCTAGATCCGAGATCTGTAGCATCAGTTCAGAGAATTTCTAGACATATTCCTTTATGTCCCCTTGCTGGCTCAGCCTGCGTAACTTTGCCCGTGCCTCATCATCGGCATACTTCGGGTAAAATTTTTCTCTGAACTCCTTTTGGAACTCTGCCCAGGTTCCAATCTTGGTGCTCCACACCTTACATCATCACACCTGCGCCTTCACCATAATAAGGCTATATCAGTGAGATACATAACAGTGGTACTTACCTTTATCGCCTCGTCTTGCATGCCCATGGCCTGAAAGTACTGCTCCATACCCCAAAGGTAGTTGTCTACTTCCTTGGCCACCCTAGTCCCTTTGAACTCCTTAGGCTTGGGGACATTCAATATGGATTTGGACATTCTAACAAACATGCCGTTTCCAATGGCAGTCTTGCAAGCAACGAGCTCACTGGTAAGCTCCTCCATCCGCTGGTGCATGGCCTCCATGCCATCGCGCAAGGTCAGCACTTCAGCCTCCAAGGTCTGATTCTTTTAGGTGATCACATCCATTCTTTTATTGAGAGCAGCTTCTAGCTCACTTTGGATCTCTTCCCTCAAGGAGTCTAATGATGCAATGTGAGTCTCTACCCCTTCAAGCTTCTCCCCCATGTCACCCATGGTCACCTCCACCTTGGCCAGCCTACCGTCCATGGTAGACCAGATATCTCTAGAACTGGTTTTCCTCTCTCTTCCATGCCCATGCTCCTGGGCCTCTGGTTGTTGGTTAGCAATGTCACTTTAGGATGCCATCTCCACAATCACGATCTAACCTGCACAACACAAACACGTAGAATCAAACTTGCTCTGATACCAACTGTCACGGTCTCCGACCTTAGACTCAGAAAATCGTGCAGCCTTAGGCTTGGACTCTCCTCCTTTATGCCTAAGTCAGCCTAAAACACAAGCGTGCGGGCACTAGAACAACAGAAAGGGCTGATTACGTAAGTTAAAGAGAAACAGGATAAGAAGACAGAATTCTGGAAATGCTCTTGTATTCACTGAAATAAAAGTGTTTGATGGTGTACAAATGAGGGTGGAGCAGCCCTCTATTTATAGTTGAGGCTCCAGCTACAACTTAATGGCAATATCCCTAGAATAAAGGCTAAAATCATGGGATTACAATCAATCAGGATGCTAACTCCTGATTTTCAGGGTCAACCAAATCTGCCAGGATGCTCCTGCTGATCCTACCTGCTTCCAGAAGCTTCCCTTGCATGTCCAGCACCTTGGGCCCTTCTGGATGTGGTGCAGGCAGCTTGTATGCTAGGCCTTGGTCTCACGGGCTGGCCTGCAAGTTGGGTGGGCGTTCTGAACTCATTTGCTACGCTTTGCACACAGATACCCACCAGCATGCCTGGTCTATGGGCCTCAACCTCTGGCTCGCCTGCTGGTCCACCTGATGTGCCTGACGCGGCCGTCCAAGGCGTGACACTTGAACCTACCTACCATCCGTTCGATCCTCGACTTACGTATCTTGCCTTTCAGGTCGATTGAGCGCCCGTACGCTCGTTTCATGGGTTGACTTAGGCATACGGAGTTCATTCCCAGTCTAAGCATATGGAGTTCATTCTCAGTCTAAGATCAGACCGGACTGAGAGTTGTGACAGCAGGATCAACAGCACGCAGGGGAGACCGGGCTGATCCCTGGCTTGCACATTCTGCCTCTCCAGTCGGCTGAGCGCCTGCACACCCATTTCGTGGGTTGGCTTAGGCATAGGGAGTTCATTCCATGTCTAAGCCCCAGTCAGACCGAGGGTTGTGGCAGCGAGAACGGTAGTACGCAGAGGGGGATCAGTTGATCCCCGGCTTGCGCATTATGCCTCTTCGGTCGGCTCAGTGCCCGCACGCTCGTTTCATGGGTTGACTTAGGCATACAAAGTTCATTCCCTTTCTAAGATTGGACCAGACAGAAGGTTGTGACAGCAGGATCGACAGCAAGCAGGGGGGACCGGGCTGATCCCCGACTTGTGCATTCTACCTTTTCTGGCCAGCTTAGTGCCTGCACACTCGTTTCGTGGGTTGGCTTAGGCATACAGAGTTCATTCCATGTCTAAGCATACAAAGTTCATTCCTAGTCTAAGATCAGACTGGGCAGAGGGTTGTGGCAGCAGGACCAGCAGCAGGATCGACAGCACGCAGAGGGGACTGGACCGATCCCTGGCTTACGCATTCTGCCTCTCCGGTCGACTGAGCGCCCGTAAGCTCATTTCATGGGTTGGCTTAGGCATACGAAGTTCATTCCATGTCTAAGCCTCAGCCAAACTGAGGGTTGTGGTAGCAGGACCGGCAGTAGGATTGACAGCAAGCAGAGGGGGATCGGGCTGATCCCTGGCTTGCGCATTATGCCTCTTCAGCCGGCTGAGCGCCCGCACGCTCGTTTCGTGGGTTGACTTAGGCATACGGAGTTCATCATCGGACTGGATCGATAGCACGCAGGAGGGGATCGAGCCGATCCCCGGCTTGCACATTCTGCCTCTCCTACCGATTGAGCGCCTACACGCTCCTTACGTGGGTTGGCTTAGGCATACAGATTTCATTCCATGTCTAAGCATATGGAGTTCATTCCCTGTCTAAGATCGGACCGGGTCAAGGGTTGTGACAGTAGGACTAGCAGTAGGATCGGTAGCACGCAAGGGTGACCCGATCGATCCTCGACTTGTGTATTCTACCTCTCCGATCGGCTGACCGCCTGCACGATCGTTTTGTGGGTTGACTTAGGCATACGGAGTTCATCCCCAGTCTAAGCATACGAAATTCATTCCCAGTCTAAGATCGAACTGGACCGAGGGTTGCGGCAGTAGGATTGACAACACGTAAGGGGGACCGGGCCGATCCCCGACTTGCGCATTCTACCTCTCCGGCCGACTGAGCGCCCGTACGCCCGTTTCGTGGGTTGGCTTAGGCATACGGAGTTCATTCCATGTCTAAGCCCCAGCTGGACCGAGGGTTGTAGCAGCGGGACCGACAGCACAGAGAGGGGGACCGAGCCGGTCCCTAGCTTGCGCATTATGCCTCTTCGGCCGGCTCAGTGCCCTCACGTTCGTTTCGTGGGTTAACTTAGGCGTACAGAGTTCATTCCTAGTCTAAGATCGGATCGGACTGAGGGTTACGACAGCAGGATCGATAACACGCAGGGGGGACCGGGCTAATCCTCGGCTTATGCATTCTAACTCTCCGATCGGTTCAGCACCCGCACGCTTGTTTCGTGGGTTGGCTTAGGCATACGGAGTTCGTTCCATATCTAAGCATACGGAGTTCATTCCCAGTCTAAGATCAGACCAGGCCGAGGGTTGCGACAGTAGGACCAACAACAGGATTGACAGCACGTAGGGAGGGACTGAGCTGATCCCTGGCTTACGCATTTTGCCTCTCTGGCCAGCTGAGTGCCCGCACGCTCGTTTCATGGGTTGGCTTAGACATACGAAGTTCATTCCATGTCTAAGCCCCAACCGGACCGACGGTTATGGCAGCAGGACCGACAGGGAGATCGGCAGCATACAGAGGGGGATCGAGCTGATCCCTGGCTTGCGCATTAAACCTCTCTGGCTGGCCTCTCCGGTAGGCTGAACGTCCGTACGCCCGTTTCGTTGATTGACTTAGGCATATGGAGTTCATCCCCAGTCTAAGCATACGGAGTTCATTCCCAGTCTAAGATCGGACCGGACCGAGGGTTGTGGCAGTAGGATTGGTAGCACGTAGGGGGGATCGAGCTGATCCTCGGCTTGTGCAATCTGCCTCTATGGCCGGCTGAGCGCCCGCACGCCTGTTTCGTGGGTTGGCTTAGGCATAGGGAGTTCATTCCATGTCTATCCCCAATCGGATCAAGGGTTATGGCAGTGGGACTGGCAGCACGTAGAGGGGGACCGGACCAATCCCCGGCTTGCACATTATGCCTCTTCGGTCTGCTCAGTGCCCGCATGCTCGTTTCGTGGGTTGACTTCGGCATATGGAGTTCATTCCCAGTCTAAGATTAGACCAGACCGAGAGTTGCGACAGCAGGATCGATAGCACGCAGAGGGGATCGGGTCGATCCCTGACTTGTGCATTTTACGTCTTCGATCGGCTGAGCGCCCGCACACTCATTTCGTGGGTTGACTTAGGCATACGGAGTTCATTCCATGTCTAAGCATACGGGTTCATTCCGTGTCTAAGATCGAATCGGACCGAGGGTTACGGTAGCAGGACCAACAGCAGGATTGAAAGTATGCAGGGGTGGACCGGGCTGATCCCTAGCTTATGCATCTACCTCTCCGACTGGCAGAGCACCGGCACGCTCATTTCGTGGGTTGGCTTAGGCATACGGAGTTCATTCCATGTTTAAGCCCTAGCTGGACCGAGGGTTGTGGCAGCAGGACCAGCAACGGGATTGCTAGCACATAGAGGGGGATCAGGCTGATCCTCGGCTTGCGCATTATGCCTTTCCGACTAGCCTCTCCGATCGGCTGAACGCCCGCACGTTCATTTCACGGGTTGGTTAGGCATACGGAGTTCATTCCTTGTCTAAGCCACTGTTGGACCAAAGGTTGTGGCAGCAAGACCGGCAGCGGGATTGGCAGCACGCAGAGGGGGATCGAGCTGATCCTTGGCTTGCGCATTATGCCTCTCGATCGGCCTCTCTGGCCGGCTGAGCAACCACGCGCTCATTTCATGGGTTGACTTAGGCATACGGAGTTCATTCCCAGTCTAAGATTGAACCAGACCGACGGTTATGACAGCAAGATCGACAGCACGCAGGGAGACTGGGCCGATCCTCGGCTTGCGCATTTTGCCTCTCCGACCGACTGAGTGCCGGCACGCTCATTTCGTGGGTTGGCTTAGGCATATGGAGTTCATTCCATGTCTAAGCCCTAACCGGATCGAGGGTTGTGGCAGCAGGACCAGCAGCGGGATCGCTAGCACACAGAGGGGGATCAGGCTGATCCCCGACTTGTGCATTATGCCTCTCCGGCCAGCCTCTCAATCGGCTGAGCTCCCGCACGCTCGTTTCGTGGGTTGGTTAAGCATACGAAGTTCATCCCCAGTCTAAGCTTACAGAGTTCATTCCCAGTCTAAGATCGGATCGGACCAAGGGTTGTGGCAGTAAGATCGGTAGCATGCATGGGGGACCGAGTCGATCCTCGACTTACGTATTCTGCCTCTCCGACTGGCTGAGCACCCGCACACCCGTTTCATGGGTTGGCTTAGGCATAGGGAGTTCATTCTATGTCTAAGCCCCAGTCGAACTGAGGGTTGTGGCAGCGGGATCGACAGCACGCAGAGGGGGACCGGGCTAATCCCCGGCTTGCGCATTATTCCTCTTCAACCAGCTCAGTGCCTGCATGCTCGTTTTGTGGGTTGACTTATCCATATGGAGTTCATTCCCAGTCTAAGCTCAGACCGGACCGAAGGTTACGACAACAGGATCGACAGCACGCAGGGGGGATCAGATCGATCCCCGGCTTGCGCATCTGCCTCTACGGCCGATTGAGCGCCTGTAAGCTCGTTTCGTGGGTTAGCTTAGGCATACGGAGTTCATTCCATGTCTAAGCCCCAATTGGACTAAGGGTTGTGGCAGCGGGTCCTGTAGCACGCAGAAGGAGATCGGATCGATCCCTGACTTGCGCATTCTGCCTCTCCGATCGGTTAAGCACCCACACACTCGTTTCATGGGTTGGCTTAGGCATACGGAGTTCATTCCATGTCTAAGCATACAGAGTTCATTCCTAGTCTAAGAGTTTGAGCCACAGTGCACATACTGGGCTTGATCATGTGCTGGTGCCACCTTTTTTTTCGCTCGGGGCACCTTTTCAGAGCTTCGCCGGAGAGCCTAACCGACAGCATTGGGGGTTCCGACGATTGGGGGGGTCGGGGGGTGTGCGCACATGATGTACGATGGGTGCTGGTACTTGGCCCTTATATTGGCCCCCTATCCCTCATCAAACCTCGAGAACTTACACCCCCTTAAAGAGCATTTGAGATTTTATAGGTTTGCTGCCAGTAGCCATTAAAGTGTCTAAAATGGGGACACTTTTTTCAAACAGTCAGAAAATCTTCTCCACTTCGAGTTTTTAGTTGTATTTTTTTGTGCATGCCAACAAAAATACAAGGATCACCTATACCAAATTTGGGGACAAACTCTTTCTAAAACATTTTTAAGAAATTCCGAACCGTAAAAAGTTTTGAAAATTGTGAAAAATAGAAAACGGGACGTCTTGCTACGAAACTTCACATGAAGGCTTAGGGGACCATTGTATGAATTTACAAGCCATAAAAATGGCATTGGCACGGTAAAAATATGAAAATGTGCTTGAACCCAGCTACCACCCATTCGATCCTCGGCTTACGCATCCTACCTTTCTGGTCGGTTAAGCGTTCACACGCTCATTTCGTAGGTTGACTTAGGCATACAGAGTTTATCCCCAGTCCAAGCATACGAAGTTTATTCCCAGTCTTAGATCGAATCGGACCGAGGGTTATGACAGCAAGATCGGCAGCACGCAGGGGGGATCGGGGTGATCCCCAGCTTGCGCATTCTGCATCTCCAGCCGGCTGAGCACTCGCACGCCCTTTTCGTGGGTTGGCTTAGGCATAACAAGTTCATTCCTTGTCTAAGCCCCAACCGGATTGAGGATTGTGGCAGCAGGACCGACAGCACACAGAGGGGGATTGGGCCGATCCTTGGCTTGCGCATTATGCCTCTCCGATCGGCTCAGTGCCCAAACGCTCGTTTCGTGGGTTGACTTAGGCATATGGAATTCATTCCCAGTCTAAGATCGGATCGGACCGAGGGTTGCTGCAGTGGGATCGACAGCACGTAGGGGGATCGGGTCGATCCCCGACTTACGCATTCTGCCTCTCCAGCCGGCTGAGCGTCCGCATGCTCGTTTCGTGGGTTGGCTTAGGCATACGGAGTTCATTCCATGTCTAAGCATATGGAGTTCATTCCCAGTCTAAGATCGGACCAGATTGAGGGTTACGGTAGCAGGATCGACAGCACGCAGGGGGGATCGGGCCGATCCTCGACTTGCGTATTTTGCCTCTCCAACTGACTAAGCACCCGCACGCTCGTTTCATGGGTTGACTTAGGCATACGGAGTTCATCCCCAGTCTAAGCATACAGAGTTCATTCCTAGTCTAAGATCAGACCAGACCAAGGGTTGCAGTAACAGGATCAGCAGCACGCAGGAGGGACCGGGCTGATCCTTGGCTTACGCATTCTGCCTCTCCGATCGGTTGAGCGCCCGCACGCCTGTTTTGTAGGTTGGCTTAGGCATAGGGAGTTCATTCCATGTCTGAGCCCCATCCTGACCGAAGGTTCTGGCAGTGGGATCGGCAGCATGCAGAGGGGGACCAGGCCGATCCCCGGCTTGCACATTCTACCTCTCTGGCCGGTTGAGCTCCCGCACGCTTGTTTCATGGGTTGGCTTAGGCATACGGAGTTCATTCCATATCTAAGCATACGGAGTTCATTCCCAGTCTAAGAGTTTGAGCCACGGTGCACATGCTAGGCTCGGGCATCTACTGGTGCCACATTTTTTTCGCCCGGGGCACCATCGTCGGAGCATCGTCGGAGAGCCTAACTGGCGGCATTAGGAGGTTTCGACGATTGGGGGGCCAGGGGGTGTGCGCACATGATGTGCGATGGGTGCTGGTACTTGGCCCTTATATTGGCCCCCTATCCCTCATCAAACTTCGAGAACTCACACCCCCTTAAAGAGCATTTGAGATTTTATAGGTTTGCTGCCAGTAGCCATTAAAGTGTTTGAAATGGGGACACTTTTTTTAAACGGTCACAAAATCTTCTTCACTTCGAGTTTTTAGCTGAATTTTTTTGTGCACGCCAATAAAAATACAAGGATCACCTCTACCAAATTTGGGGACAAAACTCTTTCTAAAAAATTTTAAAAAATCCCGAACCGTAAAAAGTTTTAAAAATCGTGAAAAATAGAAAACGGGTCGTCTTGCCACGAAACTTCACATGAAGGCTTAGGGGACCATTGTATGAATTTACAAGCCATAAAAATGGCATTGGCATGGTAGAAATATGATGATGTGTGTAGACACCCAATTTCGTCCAGGCCCAGATTAATTGGGCCTGATCCAAATGGGTAAGCCTGTATTTTTTTCTCTCTTTTTCTTTTTCTCTTCATTTTATTTTTATTTTGATTTTATTTTTGTATTTTATTTTTATTTTTATTATTATTATTTTATATATGTATATATATATTTTTTTTTCTTTTCTTTTATTATTATTATTTTTTTATCTTAGATTTATGTATTTATTAATATGTATATATCTTTATTATTTTTTTTCTTCTTTTTTTCCTGTTAATATTTATGTAATTATCTGTTATTTAATTTTAATTTATCTGTTAATTTTTTCTAATTTATCTTATTTATTTTCGTTTGATTTTTTCTTTTATTTTTTTGATTTATCTGGCTGGAAATTGGATTGGGATTCAATCAGAAGAGTCCATGTTGGATTCAATGATTGAATCTTGATCCAAAGAAGAATTGAGATTGATCAGAAACTCTTGATCAATCCCTATAAAAGGGACCCTCTGGAATAGAACAAAGCATAGAAAACCAGTGAGCAAAAAGCTACTGATTCGAGAGAAAAGATGTGTATAGAAGAGTATAAAGGCTAAGAAAAGGTTTAGAAGTGTTCTGGGAGTTAGCAGAAAATTTTTGAAGATTTTGGGTGATTTTTTTTTTGGGAATTTTTGGAAAATTTCAAATTTCGGTTGAATTTTTCGGTGAAAGCTTGCATTTTTCGATGAAAAATTTCGGCCGACTTTGAAGTTTCCGGCGAGCTGCCCAGTTTTCGGTGAAGGATCCCAGAAACCGACCAACTTTCCGGTGAACTTTCAGTGAAAAACCCAGATTCCAATGACTTTTTCCAAAATCTGGTGAACATTCAACCGGAGTTCTTCGACCGTTTAGAGAGAAGCGAGAGGAAAAAGGAAGAAGAGAGAGAGAGGGGAGGAGCTTTCTACTGAAAAACAAAGGGAAGGGCCTTATATACCCTCCTAAAACGACGTCGCTTTTACCTTAAGTGACCCAGAGGATCCGCGCGTTTTGCCGAGATCCGACCCGACCCGAGCGTCGACCCGCTTCCTGACCCTCGCGTGTCTCCCCCCTCCGAGCCGAAAGCTGAGCCGAGCCAAGGTTCTAAGCCGCTTTTCCGAGCCGTTTTCTCTTCCTTGAGCCGAGCCGAGCCGTACTCCGAGCCGCTCTAGGTTTTTTTTTTAATTTTATTTATTATTTATTTTATTTATTTGTTTTTTTTTATTTATTAGATTAGGTTTATTTAGTATTCTTTTTACCTTTATTTTATTTTTTATTTTTGTTTTACTTTTCTTTATTTTATTTATTTTTACTTTTGTTTTGGTTTTATTATTTTATTTTCTTTAAATAAAATTAAAAAAAAATATTTTTGGGGAAAGTTGAAAGTATCAATTTTCCTTAAAAATAAATTTCCAAAAAAAATATTTTTGGGGACAAGTTGAAAGTGTCAATTTTCCTTAAAATAGAATTTCAAAAAAGGGTTTTTGAGGAAAAGTTGAAAGTATCAATTTTCCTTAAAAATAAATTTTCAAAAAATATTTTTGGGGAAAAGTTGAAAGTATCAAATTTCCTTGCACAAGAACAATCATCGTTTCCTTCCCTTTTACTTCAATTTTCATTTTTATTTTTTTCTTTAAATAATTCGACGATGGAGCCTCTGCAAGTGAAACAGTAGTTTTCTTGCATACTCTTGAGGTGAGGGGATTTTCTCAATTTTCTGCTAAAAGTATTAGAGTCAATTGAGAATAATTTCCAATAATTAATTACTTGGTAAAATTTTAAGGCTCATTGGATAACACAAATTTAAGCTGGTACCATCTTTTGATGGGCGTTGTGAGGGTGCTATAACCTTCCTCACACGTAACCAAATTCTCGAACCTTATTCTGGTTAGTAGACCTGAACCTATTCTTTTAGGGACCCTTAAACTTAGGTGTTCCCTGAAAGGATAAATTTTTTAGGTGGCCAATCGCACCTAGATAAAAAAGATTGGTGGCGACTCTCTTAAGTCAATGTCTAGCGATAGATCCCTGAATCTAGACGTTATGACAGCTTGGTGACTCTACTGGGGAATTTGAGAGTCAGGCCAACAAATAATTTGTGTTATCCAAAAGCCTAATAAAATTGAACCTGTTTGTATATATGTTTTATTATTCATTCATGTTTGTTTACCTTGTCAATTATGTCATTCATATGCATGTGCATAACATGAGCTCTACACCCGAGCTCCGTCCTTCTAGGAGGGAGTAAAGTACCTATTGCTTTCGTGAGGTCTAATACCTCCGCAGTGGCTAGCGAAATACTCCCACTCAAATTGAACCTTTTTCGCTTGTAGCCTATAATGGGTGAGGATTAGGGTGCCTTACTAGTCTGTGATGGACAAGGATGTAAGGAACAATTTGAGGACCTTTAGACTTTGACCTCAAAACCACATATAATGAACCTTAAGAGTGCCTAAACCTAGGATAGAGCTCTTTCTACCCAATGATAGACATACCCTAAAATTAAGACACAAAAAGGGTGTTTATCTAATCATTTTGATTGTTTAACTTTATGTATCATTTTCATTATCATATGTAACATTATGCATCATCATCACTTTCATTTCATCCATAAAACTAACTATGTTGTTTGTCTGATTGTATGCATCTGCATTATTTTCATGATCATGTTTTAACACAATCATTTGCATTATACTAGATTTCATTAAGGAAAATGTACATTTCATTCGTGTATCAAAGCATCATACATAAAGCATAGCATAACATTTCTAATCACAAGTATGGTACTCAAGGTTCCAAGATAGCTCCATCTAGCGAGAACCCTACCCATCGATACAACACAAGATCTAGAGCAAGGCAAATAGAGCAGAAAAATTCCCATAGATTTGAAAAGATAGAAAAAGCACAAGAGAAGATTGAAAGTGGCTAAGCAAGATTCTGGAGGCTTTTAATAACATGAATAAAGGAAAAAGAGTTGAAGAAAATACAAGCCAGCAAGTTCCCCCATTACAAGAAGTGGCTGACCCTTTGTACCTCCAAGTTTTGGCCCACTTCAAGCCCAGTCTGCTAAAGAGGTCCCGCCATAACACTTCGCATATCCAACATATCTTGGAATGCCAGCAGCTTCCAACCCAAGGCAGTATAATAGCTATGTAAATCTTGTCTTCACTGAAAAGGTAGCAGAACCAATGCCTGATCTAGATGATTTAAAAGAGAAGGAGAAAGAAAAGATAAGAGTGGAAGTTCAGGAAAGCTCCAAGATTAGCATGCTAGAGTAAAGGCTACGGGCTGTGGAAGGATTTAGCTTTTATGGGTCAGTTGATGCTGCTGGGCTTTGCCTAGTTCCTGATGTGGTTATTCCCCATAAGTTCAAAGTACTAAAATTTAAAAAATATGACAGTACAAAGTGCCCCAAAACCCACATCACCATGTATTACAGGAATATGGCAGCTCACGCTCATGATGAAAACTCTTGATGCATGTTTTCCAGGACAGTCTTACTGGCTCTGCGGCCAGATGGTATGTTCAGCTGGATAGAACTTGCATTCGCTCTTAGAGCGATATGGCACATGACTTTATCGGTCAATATCGACATATCATCGATTTGGCCCCTGATCGTTTGTCTTTACAGAATCTGGAGAAAAAGGCAAACGATTCTTTTAAAGAGTATGCCCAAAGGTGGAGGGATGTTGCTTCTCAGGTACAACCTCCTCTGATCGAGAAAAAAAAACTACAGTGCTATTTGTTAGCATTTTAAAACCTCCCTATTATGAAAAGATGATAGGGAATGCAACGAAAAATTTTACTGATATGGTAATCTCGGGAGAAATCATTGAGAGTGCCATCAAGAATGGCAAGCTAGAAGAAAATGAAGCATCTAGCAAAAGAGTCCCGAAGAAAAAAAAAATTGAAGCTCAAGTTGTGAGCTTTGATAGATAGCAACTTAGAGGTTATTCACCCTACCCACCACCAGAATATCTGCCATATCACCCTGCTGTAAATAACACTTTCTTTCACCCATACCAACCATTTACACAACCACCATACCCCCAAACATATCAAACCCCTCAAAGGCCTCCAAATACCATTTATAGTCCTAACACTCAGCCTAACCCAAGACCCCAAAATCGCCCAACTAACCCCATTGGTGGTTCGTGAGAGCAACAAACTACTCGTGAGAAACCTGTTTTTGACCCAATTTTAATGACCTATTCAAAATTATATAAGGAGCTCTACAATAGTCATTTGATTGCTCCAAGTAAATTGAAACCCCTCAAGCCACCTTACCCCAAGTGGTATGATCCTACTGCCCACTGTGACTACCATTATGGGATTGCTGGTCACTCCATCAAAAATTGCACTACTCTGAAATGCAAAGTGCAACGGTTGATAAAAAATGGGATGATTTGCTTTGATACTGGAGGGATGACTGCGCCAAATGTTAGTGGCAATCCTTTGTCGAATCATAATGTGAATGTTATAAGTGAAGAACATGAGCACCATGTGAAGAAAGAAGTGGCAGATATTAAGACACCTCTCAACCAACTATTCGATGTTTTACAAAAAGCAGACATGATACAACTGGTAAGTCCACATAGCTATCATGGAGCATATATAGTTGGTACTAGTTGTAAGTATCATAATGGGGCAATGGGCCATTCCATTGAGACCTGTGAGCAATTTCACCAGGACGTGCAAAAACTCTTGGATTCACATCAGATGGAGGTCTATGAAGAAAAAAAAGACTTGAAGAATGTTGAGGTGCACATAACTGATAGGCTTGTAAAGCTGTTTCCAAAACCAGTGACAATTCAGTGTGGGAACAAACCAAAGTTAGTCATAAACAAACTTCTCCCCAGGTCGGTAACTTTTAAAGTCCCGACTCTTTTTCCATACAAAGATGATAAAGCTGTACCCTGGAGATATGGCTGTGACACTGTAGTTCAAAGACAGAAAGAAGAGGTCTCTAAAGCTGATGCTTCCAATATTATTGGTGTAGGAGGTATTACTCGAAGTGGGAGATGTTACACTCCAAAAATGCTAGAAAAGGCTAGAAAGGAGAAAGCTAAAGAAGGAAAAAGGTGAAATAATCCTGAGATAGAACCTGAAGAAGATCAGTCGAAGCCAATATCAGAAAGAGAGGTTTGTGAATTCCTAAAGCTGGTAAAACATAGTGAGTATTCTGTTGTGGAATAGTTGAATAAAATGCCAGCTCGAATCTCATTATTATCACTACTACTAAACTCAAAGCCACACCGAAACGCCCTGCTGAAAGTGTTGAATCAGGCATACGTGGCACATAACGTGTCTGTTGAATATGTGAACCACTTGGCTAGAAATTTAGTCATGCCAAATCACATTTCATTCAGCGATGATGAGATTCCTTTGGAGGGAAAAGGAAATGCCAAGGCTCTGCATATCACAGTCAAGTGTAAGAGCCATATCATAGCCAAGGTCCTTATCGATAATGGCTCTGCCATCAATGTCATGCCTATGTCAACTTTGGTAAGGCTACCCATTGATTACTCTCATATGAAAGACAATCAGATGATTGTGAGAGCCTTTGAAGGGATAAGAAGAGAAGTCCTGGAAGATATTGAGATGCCCTTACAAATTGGGCCATGCACCTTCAATGTAAAATTTCAAATGATGGATATCTTTCCATCTTACAGCTACCTGTTAAGAAGGCCATGGATTCACATGGTAGGAGTTGTGCCCTCTACTTTGCATCAGAAGATCAAGTTTAATGTGGAAGGTCAATTAGTAGTGGTAGTTAGGGAAGAAGATATGCTAATGACCCAACCATTAAACACTCCATACGTAGAGGCTACCGAAGAAACATTGGAATGCTCCTATCGATCTTTTGAATTGGTCAATTCTATAGGTGAAGGATTTCAAAATCAACCTTTTTCAAAGATAGTTGTGAGCCAAGTCATCAACAAAGGCTGGTATCCAGGACTTGGGCTAAGCAAAAATTTGCAGGGAATTAAAGAACCTCCGATAATAATAGACAATAGCGACAGGGTAGGCCTAGGCTATGAGATGGTAGAATGGAAAATCAAAAGAAGGCCATCAAGAAAGACAGCAGGACTGATGTTTATCCCACACTTGTATGAAACTTTCAGACCTAGGGGATTCATGTACCCAGATACAAGAAAAAGTATGGAAGACGCATTTGCTCAGTTAGCCATTAATGCTGTTGAAGATGAAGTGGGGCTTAATCAAGAGGAGTGGGTTCACCTTTGTCCACCAAATTATAAGTTGAATAATTGGAGTGCCATCAAGATGCCTTTAACTTTTGATTTTGATACAATGTAATTGTAATATCTTAATAGCTATTGCCCAAGGCATTGGGGTGATCTCTTTTGTTCGGGCCATTCATCATTTATTATTTTTAATAAAAATTAAGAAGTATGCATTTTCATTCATTTCTTCTTGTGTTTTCATTATTTCCATCTTTCTAAGCACATTTTGCCAACATATCCCATTTCATTCAATTTCAGGTCTTTAAATGAACATAAAGATAATCATGATAACAATCAAGAGGTTAGCTTTGAGAATTCAATTAACACTGATGAACTTGATAATGAAGAGAATTCTGAAGAATATGTTATGCCTCTGGACCTAATGAGGATGATTGAACAAGAGAATAAGCCAATTGAGCCTCATCAGGAGGTAGTTGACTTAGTGAATCTAGGAGATAAAAAAAATAAGAAAGAGGTTAGAATGGGCACTTCATTTTCATCTGAAGATAGGCAACAATTGGCAGACCTACTTCGAGAATTTGTAGATATATTTGCTTGGTCTTACCACGATATGCCAGGGCTAAGCATAGAAATAGTGGAGCATAGGTTACCTTTAAAGCCAGAATGTAAACCAGTTCAACAGAAACTGAGATGGATGAAGCCTGAAATGCTACTAAAGATTAAAGAAGAGGTGAAGAAACAATTTGATGCAGGTTTTCTACAAGTGGCTAAGTATCCAGAATGGGTAGCCAATATAGTCCCAGTTCTTAAGAAAGATGGAAAAGTATGAATGTGTGTAGACTATCGAGACTTGAATAAGGCTAGCCCAAATGATAACTTTCCTTTACCTCATATCGACACACTGGTAGACAACATGACTAAACATTCGATTTTCTCTTTTATGGATGGTTTCTCTGGATATAATCAGATAAAAATGGCTGCAGATGATATGGAAAAGACTACTTTTGTGACCATATGGGGAACCTTTTGTTACAAAGTCATGCCTTTTGGGTTAAAGAATGCTAAGGAAAATATCAAAGGGCCATGGTAACACTCTTCCATGACATGATGCACAAAGAGTTTGAGGTGTATGTAGACGATATGATTGCAAAGTCTTGTGAGGATGAAGATCATGTTACTAGCCTCAGAAAGTTATTTGAAAGGTTGAGGAAATTTCAGCTCAAATTAAACCCAGCCAAGTGCACCTTTGGGGTAAAGTCAAGAAAGTTGCTAGGCTTTATAGTCAGTGAAAGAGAAATTGAAGTTGATCCCGATAAGATACGGGCCATCCAAAATTTGTCACCTCCCAGCACACCAAAAGAAGTTCAAGGTTTTTTGGGGAGATTGAACTACATTTCTCAGTTCATCTCTCAGCTTACTTACAAATGTGATCCTATATTTAAGCTTCTCCGTAAAGATAATCCTGGGAAATGGAATGAAGAATGTCAAGAGGCGTTTGATAAAATTAAGTAATATTTATCGAACCCTCCGGTATTGGTGCCACCTGTTCCAAGGAAACCTTTAATCTTATACTTAACTGATGTGAAAGTTTAATGGGATGTGTGCTGGGGCAGCAAGATGAAGCTAGCCAAAATGAGAGAGCTATTTACTATCTGAGTAAGAAGTTCATGGAATATGAATCCAAGTATTCTTCATTGGAGAAAATGTGTTGTGCATTAGCGTGGACTGCCAAAAGACTCGGACAGTATATGCTCTATCACACTACGTGGCTCATAGCGAAACTGGATCCCATTAAGTATATCTTCGAAGCCTTCTTTGTCCGAGAGAATCCTAGATGGTAAGTAATGCTCTCGAAATATGATATTATATACGTGAGCCAAAAAGCAATAAAAGAGGGTACTATAGCAGAATTTCTTGTAGATCGTGCTACTGAAGAGTATGAGCCCATGAAGCTGGAATTCCCTGATGAAGACTTGATGACTATTGCTCAACCGGAGGAAAGGGAGCATGGAGAAAAATGTTGGAGAATGTATTTTAATGGAGCTGCTAATGCCTTGGGGTATGGAATTGAGGCAATTCTAATTTCTCTAGAAGAACAATACTATCCTGTAATAACGAGGTTAAATTTTAATTGCACAAATAACCTCACTAAATATGAGGCATGTGTCATAGGCTTACAAGCTGCCATAGATAGAAAAGTGAAAGTACTAAAAGTGTTTGAAGACTCAGCTCTAGTTATATATCAGTTGAGAGGAGAATAGGAGACGAGAGATTCAAAACTCATTCCGTATCATAAGTATATTCTAGAGTTGACGAAATAATTTGAAGATATCCAGTTTGATCACTTACCTCGAGAAGAGAATTTAATTGCTGATGCATTGGCTACTTTGGCTGCAATGATTCGAATTAATGATAATACGACATTCAGCCCATCAAGTTAGATGTTAAGGATATACCAGCTTATTGTTCTAATGTAGAGGGAAAGAAGATGGAAAGCCCTGGTATTATGACATCTTACAGTATGTCAAGGATCAGCAGTATCCAGTTCAAGCAACAAAAATGATAAAAGGGTCATCCGAAGATTGGCTATGAGCTTTTTCCTGGATGGGGATGTCCTGTACAAAAGAAGCAAGGATCAAGTATTATTGAGGTCGTAAATGAGACTGAAGAAGAAAAAATCATTAAGAGGTGCATGATGGAATATGTGGGGCACATACTAGTGGACATATGATGGCAAGAGATCATGAGAGCGGATATTACTGGTTGACGATGGAGAATGATTGCATTGATTATGCTCGTAAATGCCATAAATGCCAGATATATGCTGATAAGATTCATGCTCCATCTGCTTTACATGTTATGGCACCACCATGGCCATTTTCAATGTGGGGCATGGATGTCATTGGTCCAATCACCCCAAAAGCTTCTAACGGGCATAGATTCATTTTTGTGATGATAGATTACTTCACAAAATGGGTAGAGGCAGCATCATATGCAAATGTGACACGTTCTGTGGTTTGCAAGTTCATAAAAAAAGAGATCATTTGTAGATATAGACTTTCAGAGAGAATTATTTTCAGACAATGCCAAGAATTTAAATAGTAAGATGATGCAAGAAGTATGTGCTCAATACAAGATCAAGCATCATAACTCGATACCATACCATCCAAAAATGAATGGGGCAGTTGAGGCAGCCAATAAGAACATAAAGAGGATTTTGGAAAAAATGACTGAGAATTACAAAGATTGGCATGAAAAGTTTCCATTTGCATTACATTCATATCGAACGTCAGTTCACACCTCTACTGGGGCAACCCCGTTTTCTTTGGTTTATGGGATGAAAGCTATACTACCAGTGGAAGTAGAAATCCCCTCTTTGAGAGTTTTAAAAGAAGTTGAGTTAGAAGAAGCTGAATGGATTCGAGAACGTTATGAGCAGTTAAATTTCATAGAAGAAAAGAGATTGACTGCACTGTGCCATGGTCAGCTATATCAAAGAAGAATGATGAGGGCTCATGATAAGAAATTCACCCGTTGCTTTCGAGAAGGAGAGTTGGTTTGAAAAGAATTCTCCCAATCCAACGATAGTAGAGGAAAATGGACTCCGAATTGGGAAGGCCGTATGTGGTGAACGAGCTTTTTCGGGTGGAGCGCTGATACTGACTGAGATGGATGGAAATGATTTACCCCATCCTATAAATTCTGATGCTGTGAAGAAATACTATGCTTGAAAAAAATGAAAAAAATGAAAAAAAATGAAAAAATGATGAAAAAATGAAAAAATGAAAAAATGAAAAAATAAAAAAATGAAAAAGAAAAAGTGAAAAAGGAGGACTCAAGGCGAAAACCCTAAAAGGGCGGTTTGAGTCATAGGGGGTTTGTCTAAGTTGAAAACCTGAAAAGGCAGCTTAGATAAGGAGAATACAGCATCGAATTTAAAAGTCCGCTGATATGGAGGCTAGCAAATTCGAAGAGTTCCAAGTTGTTAAATACATCAGAGGGTTGAGTTTTCAGAAAAAACTTTGAGATGTGTTATCATGATTATCTGATTGTTCATTTTGGGCTTTGTCCCCATACCTATCCTTGTAATTCTTTCTTGGCCAAAGTTTGCCAACATTTTGCTAATAAGACATTCTATTTCATTCTTTGTGTCTTTTTCTTATGACTGTTTCTCAACATTCAGATTTTTTCTTCTTAATACCCCACCATGAAGAAATGTGCAAATGCATTCTTACTTTTTGAGTTTGAAATAATGATTGATGAATGAATAACAACATGAAAGATTTTTACATTACATTGAATAAGTCAAAGTGAAAAGGCAGAATCGAGATGTTCAGTCCTGATTAGGACATTGAATCTGGGAAGAGATTTTTTACAGAAGAATGTGAGTGGAAGAGACAATTAAGAGCTACACTGGTTCGATCTTAGAAGAGCAGTGTAATTGGATCTCTGAAGAATCAAAAGGCTTGATGCCCAAGAAAAGCTTGAGAAACTTGAGTACCATACATTGAATAGGAATTAATTGGCCAACATTTGCATAGCATGCATTGAAATTCATATGCATTGCATAGCATACACTACTTTCAGGAAAGTATAGTGTATAAATTCAAGAAGCAGGGGTGTTCCAACATCCCACATAGAGAAGACAGATATGAAGATATTTTGCAAATTGAGAAGAAACTTGTCAGGTAAGTTCCTAATCCTTGAAATAGGATGTCTTTTGGTATCAGGGTTGATTTATAAGACCTTTGGGCATAATCTCCTGAAATTCCTTCAAACACAACTTTCAACTCCTTTGGACATGATTGTCAAGGAGCAATTTACTTTCAAAGTCGTGGTGCCTCTGTTTAGAGGAGCAATTTACTTTCAAAGTCGTGGTGCCTCTGTTTAGAGGAGCAATTTACTTTTCCAAAGTCGTTGCCTCTGTTTAGAGGAGCAATTTATTTTCTCAAAGTCGTTGGCCTCTGTTTAGAGGAGCTTTGATAAAAAAACAAAAAAAAAAAGTAAAAGGTTGAGTTGAGATTTGATTGGGTGTCTACGTCTTTGCGTAATTTTGTTTCACAGAAAATGTGCAAAGAGGGGCAGCTGTAGACACCCAATTTGGTCCAGGCCCGATCAATTGGGCCTGATCCAAATGGGTAAGTCTGTATTTTTTTTTCTCTTTTTCTTTTTTTTTATTTTATTTTTATTTATTTTTATTTTGTATTTTATTTTTTTTTTATTATTATTATTTTATATATGTATATATATATTTTTTTCTTTTTTTTATTTTATTATTTTTTTTATCTTAGATTTATGTATTTATTAATATGTATATATCTTTTTTATTTTTTTTCTTTTTTTTCTTGTTAATATTTATGTAATTATCTGTTATTTAATTTTAATTTATCTGTTAATTTTTTATTATTTATCTGATTTATTTTTGTTTGATTTTTTTTTATTTTTTTGATTTATCTGGCTGAAAATTGGATTGGGATTCAATCAGAAGAGTCCATGTTGGATTCAATGATTGAATCCGATCCAAAGAGGAATTGGGATTGATCAGAAACTCTTGATCAATCCCTATAAAAGGGACCTCTACAATGAACAGAGCACAGAAAAATGAGCAAAGCAACTGATTCGAGAGAAAAAGGCGTATAGAAGAGTATAGAAGGCTAAAAAAGGTTTAGAAGTGTTTTGGAGTTAGCAAAAATTTTGAAGATTTTTGGTGATTTTTTTCTGGGAATTTCTGGAAAATTTCAATTTCGATTGAATTTTTGACGAAAGTTGCATTTTTCGATGAAAATTTCGGCCAACTTTGAGGTTTTCGATGAGCTGCCTAGTTCTCGGTGAAGGATCCCAGAAATCGACCAACTTTTCGAGGAACTTCTAACGAAAAACCCAAATTCCAATGACATTGGCATGGCAGAAATATGAAGATATGTTGAACCACCTACCACCCGTTCGATCCTCGGCTTACGCATCTACCTCTCTGGTCAACTGAGCATCCGCACGCTCGTTTCGTGGTTGACCTAGGCATACGGAGTTCATCCCCAGTCTAAGCATACGGAGTTCATTCCCAGTCTAAGATCAGACTGGATCGAGGGTTGCGACAGTAGGATCGACAGCACGTAGGGGGGACTGTGTCGATCCCTGGCTTACGCATTCTGCCTTCTGGCGGTTGAGCGCCCGTATGCCCGTTTATGGGTTGGCTTAGGCGTAGGGAGTTCATTCATGTCTAAGCCCCGTCGAACAAGGGTTGTGGCAGTGGACCAGAAGCATGCAGAGGGGGATCGGGCTGATCCCTGGCTTGCGCATTATGCCTCTCCGGCCAACTCAGCGCCCGAACGCTCGTTTTGTGGGTTGATTAGGCATACAGAGTTCATTCCTAGTCTAAGATCTGACCGGACCATGGGTTGCGACAGCAAGATCGATAGCACGCAGGGCAGGGACGGGCCGATCTCGGCTTACCGCATTCTGCCCTCTCCGGCAGCTAAGCACCCCACACAGGGCGTTTCGAGGGGTTTAAGCTTAGGCATACGGAGTTCATCTCTATGTCCAAGCCATACAGAATTCATTCCAGTCTAAGATTGGACCGGACAGAGAGTTACGGCAGTAAAAACCAGCAATAGGATCGCAGCATGCCGGGGGGACTAGGCCGATCACCGGCTTACGTATTCTGGCCTCTCGATCGGCTTCCCCGGCTGGCTGAGCACCCGCATAACTCGTTTC
>NW_019167938.1:15519156-15540576 GCF_002303985.1 Durio zibethinus | reverse complement strand
CAAATAATTAGGTTTTGAAAATATTTATATATTTTTATAAGTATATAAAGCTTATTATTATTGATAATAATTTGAAATTAATTTATATTGCTTAAATTATTATTAATAAACTTGTATGAACTAAAATAATTATATTATATATTTATAAAAATTAAATAATAAATTAAGTTTAATAATTATATTAAGTCTAAATAGCAACTTATATTTGTTATTATATTAGTAATTAGTTAATTTATATTACTTACTCAAAATAAATTAATACTAATTTGTTAACATTTGAAAAATTAAAAATAATTGTTAATTGTATTAAAAATTAATAAATATGTTAATAGATTATTAATTTTCTATTAATTAATTAAATTCAGTTTCAAATAATTTTAATTTTAATATTTTGCAAATTAATATTAAAATATTAATTAATAATATTTAATTGTTTAATATTTTAATCTATTAACAATTACTTTAAATATTTATAAATATTATTTATTAAATAGTTGAATATATTGAATTAGGAGAATAATATTTACTAAATAATAATTTATGACAAAACAAATAAATAATATTATAATATTAATTATTATTATAAATAATTTAATTGTATATTAAATAATAATTATAGATTTGTAATTAATTAATTGTAATAATTTAATATACTATTTTGTTATTTATTTAATTGTGTTAGTTATATTAATAATTAAATTGTATTAAACAATTTGTAAATTATCAAATAATTTATATAAATTATTTATTTATTAATATTATTAATTAATTATAATTAATTATGAATTATGTTAAACATTAGTTTACTCATAGATACAAATAATAATTTGAACATGATATTAATAATAATTAATTAATGTTTAAATAATTAATTTAAGTTAATTCATTTATTTAATATTTATAAAATATTTAGTATTTTAATTTAATATAATTAAATAAGTAATATAGTAAAATATTAATATGTTATTAATATTAATAAAAATTATATTTAATTTTAAATATAATAAAATTTATATAATTTATACTAATTATTAATATAATTTTAATTTTAAAATTATACATTAAACAACAAAAATGAAATAATTTAAAAATTAATCAACAGACTTAAAATTTATTATTAAGTAATTTAATAAGACCATATAATTAATATAATAAATTGTATTATAATTAATATAATAAATCTAATTATTAACTAATAATATTAAATATTATAATTAATTTAATTTAATATAATAATTATATCAATTTATTATAAAAACATATGATGATATTTTATATAACTAAATATAAACAATTAATAGTTAGTAACTAATATAATTAAATAATTAAATTTATTTATTAATTATCATAAATATTATTAATAATATAATATAAATTTTCATTTTTTGAATGTCAATAAATTATGACCCTTATCTTGTAAATTGAATATTTTGAAATAGTTGAGATTTAAATAAAAATATGTTTACCGAATAAGTTTAAATAGTTTAAATTATTAAATCTTATTATTTAAATAATTATATTCCTTATAGTCTTAACTATTTAAACTTAAATTAGAATAATATTCAAATAGTTGTTTGTTCAACTTATTAATTTTAATAAGTTTATTATTTTAAACTTATTTAAATTATTTGATAATTTAAATAAGTTTTATAAAACAATTATAAAACTTAACTTATATTAAAATAATTAATAAATTATATCAATATTATATATTTAATAAATTAAATAACAAACTTATTTGAACAATTATTCTATTAATATTAAAATATTAAATATACAATTATCTAATTAATAGTAAGATATTAAATAATATAATATTATGTTTGTTAGACTAACATATAATATATAATTAGATTAGTCTAATCAAATAAATATTATAATATTAATATTATTAATAAATTGATAATAATAATATTATTATTATTAAATTTGTTTAATAATACTAATTCATTTAATAATTTAATGAATTATTATTTCCTTCTATTATAATTATTGGATTAGAATAATATAGTATTAAATTAGTAAATTAAACTAATAACTTTAAATTATTCATTATATATTATTAATATATAAATAATCATCAATAATATTAATTAATAAATAATTAATTAGTAATAATTAGTATAAATTAAAAATAATTATTAGTTTAATTATTCTAAATAATAAACAATTAATAGTATTAGTTTAAAATAATAATAAGTTATTATTATTATTTTTAGTAAAATATTACAACTTAATAATAAATTTATAATAATATTAGTTAAGACTATCAGAATAATTTAATAATTTTAATTATAATTTTAAACATAATATTTAATATTTTATTAAGAATATAATTAATATTCTAAAAATAAACAATTGTTTAATTGTTATAACTAAAAATATAATGTATTTAATTAAAATTATAATTAGTATAATTATTTAACTAATAACTATAGTTTGTATTACAATAACAAATAGTTATATACTATTTATTAGTTAAATAATATTAACAATAATTTTTATGACTATTTATTGATATTAATAAATAGTAATTTATAAATATTATTTATTGATATTATTTTTTTTTTAATTAAATATACATATATAAATACTAAAAAATATTAATTTTATAAATATATTAATTTTTAATGATATTAATTTAAATAAATATGCTTATAAAACAATTGATTAAATAATAATATAAATTATTTAATAATTTGTATTTAGGATATGTTATAATTTATTTATTTATAATTAAGTATAATTTTAATTTATAATAATACAAATTGTGTAATGAATTATAAATAGTATTATATTGTATATTTTAATATATTTATTACAATTAAATTAGTTAATAATTTTATAATAATCAAATAGTATGATAATTAAATGTATATGTGAATATTGAATCAATAATTTATTAGTCAATAATTAAAATATTTAAATTATAATAATTATAATTAATTTATTAAGTTATTATTCATAACAATTATTAAGTTTTAGAATATTAATAAATAGTGATAACTATTTGAATTGATTCAGTAAATAAATTTATTTTTACATTATATTCCAGTATTATAATTATTATTATTATTCACCGTTATATTCAAGGCTTATTCATGTTTTGGGTAATAAATATTAATGATATAGCTTAAATTCAAATCTGAAATAGAGATACAAATTGAAGAGAGGTAGTCCTATAACAAATTAATTTTTTGTTAATTTATAATATAGTGAATTGGGTTTCAAAATAGAAATAATTAAATATAAATTTAATAATATCATACTTAGATTTAGTAAAATTAATATTGATGTAATAATAAAAACTTATAAATTAAATTAAAATTTTAAATATTAATTACATTTATATTAATTACTACTTAAATATAATTATATATCAAATAAACAAAATAGATATAATTAATGATGTTAAACATAAATATTAGTAAGTTATTATCTATAGTGTTTAATAATAATTTTATTCTATTAAGTAGGAGATTTTAAAATATATTTAATAAATAAATATATTAAACTCAATAATTTAATTAAATAACATACTTATATTAGTTTATTAAATTTTTATGTATATAATTAGTAATAATACTACAATAATTGGTAGTATAAATCAATTATAATTATAATGTTAAGAGACTTAATTATTAACTTATTAATTATATATAAATAATCCTTTTAAATATTATTATATAAATATTATATATATTTAATAAATATTAATTATATAGTTTATATTATAACTAAGTAATATAGTATATAATATATACTAAAAATTTATTATTATATGTTAAATATTATTAATTTATATT
The DNA here is from genome assembly GCF_002303985.1 of Durio zibethinus. Next base: position 15,536,770 of record NW_019167938.1, on the reverse strand, counting down.
ACTAAATTATAAAGATTAATAAACAATATTATTAATAATATAAATTATTATTTATACTATTTATTTATTTTAATAATATTAATAATATCATTTATAATATAAATTTATTAAAATTCTAAAAATTAATAAATAAAATTTTTAAAAAAATAAATATGTTTTTGAACACATTCAACAGTTATGAATATTAAAACAATTATCCTATTTCAAATCGTTACGATAATTTATTTTGTCATAAACCAATTATTTTTTATTTATACAGCTTATTCGAACTAAAATAATATTTATTTATTAATATTTTTAAAATTAATAAGTAAAAAATTTAAATAATAAATTTTTTTAACGAGCAAATTCAAATAGTTATTACTATTTGAACAATTATATATTTCAAATCTTTATGATCTTTTCTTTTGTCATAAAACAATTATTTCTATTCACACAAGTTTATTTGAAATAAATAATACTAATTTATTAATTATTCTTAAAAATTATAAGTTAGAGATTTAAAAATAAATATATTTACCAAACAATTTAAATAGTCATGCCCATTTGAACTGTTATGTATTTTAAATCGTTATGGACATTTTTGTTTTATTAGAAATAATTGTTTCTATTCATACAAAATTATTCAGAATAAAATAATATCAATTTATTACTTTTCAAAAATTAATAAGGATTTAAAAATAAATGTGTTTTCTAAAACAGTTTAAATAGTTTAAGACTATTAGAACAATTATGTATTCCAAATTATTCTGATATTTTGTTAAGTAAAAAAAATTGTTTCAGTTCATACATGCTTATTTCAAATATAGTTAATACTAATTTATTAAAATTTTAAAAATTAATAAGAAATTTTAAAAAAATTTATTTACCTAATAAGTTCAAATAATTATGATTATTTGAATAATTATCTATTTAAAATCGTTATACATTTTATTTTATCATAAAACAATTGTTTCAATACATAAAAGTTTTTCCAAAAATAAAATAAATCATTTTTATTAATATTTCAAAAATTAAGAAGTTGGGGTTTAATAGTATTTATAAAAATTATTTATTATAAGTTTACAGTATAATTCATATACTAGTTTAAAATAATATAATATTATTAATATTATATTATTAATAAATCATAATATATTATATTATATTTAATAATTTATAATATAAATTATAAATTAATTATAAAATATTAATTAATAATTATCATACTAATAAATTGTGCTATAATTTTATATTAAACTATAAATTCAATATAATACTTAATATTCGATACTATAAATCAAATATTATAAATTATTAATAATATTTAACTAAAAATTTATAAGATATTTATTAATAATTATTAGTTATTAATAAATACAACTATTATTAGTTATATTATTATTTGAAAAACTTAATAATCCATAATTTATTTATTGTTACTAGATTTATTGTCGGATTATACAATTAAATTACTATATAATATAAATACCATTCAGTAACAAATAAAATATAATTAATATTAATAAATATTATTAATAAATTAATAAAATATTATTTTATAACGTATACTATCGATTTATTTGGATATTATTTGCAAAATCGTTATTGGGCCTGATGTGATTAACTATGTACTAACTTGTTTTTGTATAATATGCACAAGCTCAAAAGCTTAATGTTTTTTTGAAGCATTATGTTTTGCTTTGAAAATCATTTTCTGCTAGAGCAGAGATTTGAAGTATGAAATATTGTTTTAGCAAGTTTTTAAATGGAAATGAGTTTGAATATCTTAAATCCAATGTTTTAAACTTGCTCAACCAGAGAAATATGATAACTTGGATTGGTTTTAATTTTTCACAGTGTTAAAGTACGAGTTACGAAGGATTTTGGAGCCCAAAATGTCAAAATTTTGGTTTTGAGCGATTATAGGAATGAAAACCATTTCCATGATTTCAAATTGTGATACAAAAACCATCTGAACGATTTTAACATTTCATTGCGTTTTTGCTCCAGGCGCATTTTTTAAGGGGATTTATGAAGCTCTAAAGAATGTGTGATGCCTGCTGATATTTGGATATCATTTGTGAAATCATTATTGGCGCCTGATGTGATTAACTGTGTGCTAACTTGTTTTTATATATTATGTACAAGCTCAAAACTGTTTTTCGTAGCTTTATGCTTTGCTTTGAAAACCATTTCTGCTAAAGCCGAGCTTTGAAGTATGAAATATTGTTTTAAAAAGTTTTTAAATGGAAATGAGCTTGAATATCTTGAATCTAATGTTTTAAACTTGCTCAAACAGAGAAACATTATAGCTTGCATTGGTTTTAATTTTTCACAGTGTTAAAGTGCAAGTTATGGAGGATTTTAGAGCTCAAAATGTCAAAATTTTGTTTTTGAGTGATTATGGGAGTGAAAACCATTTGCACGATTTCAAATTGTGACATAAATCTATTTGTGTGATTTTAATTTTGATTTCGTCTAGCGCATTATTTAAAGGGATTCATGAATGCTCTAAGGATTTTGTGGGATACTGCTTATATTTGGATATCATTTTGAAATTGTTATTGTACCTGATGTGATTAACTGTGTGTGCTAACTTGTTTTTATATATTTATGAACAAGCTTAAAAGCTTAAAGTTTTTCATAGCATTATGCTTTGCTTTGAAAACCAATTCTGCTAGACCCGAGCTTTGAACTATGAAATATTGTTTTCAACAAGTGTTTAAATGAAAATGAGTTTGAATATCTTGAATCCAATGTTTTAAACTTGCTTAAACAGAGAAACATGATAACTTGCATTGGTTTTAATTTTTCAGAATGTTAAAATGCAAGATATGGAGGATTTTGGAGCTCAAAATGTCAAAATTTTGTTTTTGAGCTATTGTGGGTATGAAAGCCATTTGCACAATTTTAATTTTTGGTCGCGTTTCTACTATAGAAGCATTTTTTCGGGGGATTCATGAATGCTCTAAGGAATTTGTGGGATGCTGTTGATATTTAGATATCATTTGCGAAATCGTTATTGGTGCCAGATGTGATTAACTGTGTGTTAACTTGTTTTTATATATTATGCATAAGGTGAAAAGCTTAATGTTTTTTTGAAGCATTATGTTGGTTTGAAAACCATTTCTGCTAGACCAGAGCTTTGAAGTTTGAAATATTGTTTTAGTAAGTTTTTAAATGAAAATGAGTTTGAATATCTTGAATCCAATGTTTTAAACATGCTCAAAAAGGAAACATGATAACTTGTATTGATTTTAATTTTTCACAGTGTTAAAGTGCAAGTTATGAAAGATTTTGGAGCTCAAAATGTCAAAATTTTGTTATTGTGTGATTACGAGCATGAAAACCATTTGCACGATTTCAAATTGTGATATAAAAACCGTTTGTGCAATTTTAATTTTTCATCACGTTTCTGCTCTAGAGGCATTTTTTATGGGGATTCCTGAATGTTCTAAGGAATTTGTGGGATACTATTGATATTTGGATATCATTTACGAAATCGTTATTGGCACTTGATCTGATTAACTGCGTGCTAACTTATTTTTATATATTATGCACAAGCTCAAAAGCTTAATATTTTTTGAAGCTTTATGCTTTGCTTTGAAAACCATTTCTACTAAAGTTGAGCTTGGAAGTATGAAATATTATTTTAGCAAGTTTTTAAATGAAAATGAGTTTAAATATCTTGAATCCAATGTTTTAAACTTGCTAAAACAGAGAAACATGATAACTTACATTGGTTTTAAATTTTAACAATGTTAAAGTGCAAGTTATGAAAGGATTTTAGAGCTCAAAATGTCAAAATTTTGTTTTTGAACAATTATAGGCATAAAAACCATTTGCACGATTTCAAATTGTGATATAAAAATCGTTTGCACGATTTTAATTTTTTATCACTTTTTTGCTCTAAACGTATTTTTTTAAAAAGAGTCATGAATGCTCTAAGAAATTTGTATGATGCTGTTGATATTTGGATACCATTTGTGAAATCATTATTGGCACCTAATTTGATTATCTGCGTGCTCAAATTGTGATATAAAAATCGTTTGCACAATTTAGATATTATTTACGAACTTGTTATTTGTGCCTGATGTGATTAACTGTGTGCTAATTGCTTTTATATATTATACACGAGCTCAAAAGCTTAACATTTTTTTAAAGCTTTATGCTTTTGCTTCAAAAACCATATTTTGCTAGAATGGAGCTTTGAAATATGAAATATTATTTTAATAAGTTTTCAAATGAAAATGAGTTTAAATATCTTGAATCCAATGTTTTAAACTTGCTCAAATGGAAGAACATGATAACTTACATTGATTTTAATTTTTCACAATATTAAAAAGCAAGTTATAAGATTTTGGAGCTTAAAATGTCAAAATTTTATTTTTGAGCAATTATAGGCAAAAAACCAATTTGCACAATTTCAAATTGTGCTATAAAAACCTTTTGCAAGATTTTAATTTTTCGTTGCGTTTATGCTCTAGACACAATTTTTAGGCAGATTCATGAATGTTTTAAAGAATTTGTGAGATACTGTTGATATTTGGATATCATTTGCAAAATCGTTATAGGAAACATAATCAAGAAAATTTCATTATAAAAGCATAAATATATCTACACAAATTATAAGCCATAATCAACAATAATTTAAGACAAACATAAGCATTATAAAAAAATCACTTAATCAATGTTGCAACCATATCAAAGAAAGCTCAGTCATATTCATATAAACACACATGACATGAACAATAGATGAGCCAATAAATATATTTTAATTAAGATAAATTAGCTAATCATGCATCAAATTAAAATCATAAATCAAGAAATAAGTCAAATAAGCACAAGAGCAAGCATATTTGAAAAATATTTAATCACAATCCAAAATCATAGACAATCAAATAAATTGCAACATAACAATCAAGCACAAAATATATTTCAAAATTTTCACAAGAAATCAAGAAATAATCAATTTAGCATTTTTCAATAATCAAGCTCAATCCATTTATTAACAATGGCCATGTACAATCAATAATCAAATCTGACACCATCTTGGACAGGAAGGCAAAATGTAGGCATTCCATTCACTTGTAGCATACACAATTGCACAATTAGCATAATGAAGATAAAGAATATTGACATTTTCCCAAAAGAATTACTCATCTCGATTACATTCCTCTAAGTATTATCCTTTATTTGTTTTTCTAATTATTTAATTGATTATTATGACAGATGACAATTTAAGATGGTGGAAGTCTACCTTCAATTGTTGGTTCTTTTCCTCTTCAATGTTCATAGAACTTATAGAATGTTATTTTTGCAAATAATATATGAAAATCTGCAACTAATCACTCCAATATAAACATTTTATCAATTAAATGTTCCTTACTATGCTAATATTTCTAAAAGGTAAAACATAAATTACCTTTTATTGTGCTAGTAGCTCTTTTGGTGAATTATTTGCACAAAGATGAAATATGTGAAAAGCAAAGATATTTTAAGATTTCTAGAGATTTTTGGTTGTTCCCTTCAAGTGTGTTTGGAATTTTCATTTTTGGCATATTTAGTTGTTATGTTTCCATAACTTTTGGTCTACAATAAAAATTAGTTCAATTTACAACAAGCATTTTTAACAAATTCTTTAGTTCATTCTACAATATCAAAACACTTAACTACTAGCGGGGTAATTTACTTATTCATGGCATATGGATTCAATTGATGCATAAAGAGAAGTGATGAAGTAGTAAAGAATTAGAAAAACATGTACAATACACAAATAACACAAGTACATGTGCGCAATCTTTTTCAAATCCATTTCTACACTTAGCATCCTCATGGATCATGTAAAAAAGTATTGAAACCCCATTTCATTTACGCAACCCAATGCAACAAATGTTACTATAGAAGAAACAGGGAACTTAAAGCGGATATCATAATTCTGGGATAGATAAATGATTTGCTTTGCTTGTTCTACTTAAAATCCAAAAAATGTTAGTTCATGCTTATTTCAAGTTCTCCTAACATAAATTTAGAAAAAAAATTTGACAAATTTTTCATTAGAAACATCAAGAAAATCAATTGATAAAAATTATTCCAATTGTTTGAAATAAATTCCATATTCTAAATCATTATAGACAAATGAAATTTTGTTCACTAAGCCCAATTTTCTAATTAGAAAGGAGATATATATGTGTGTGTGTGTGTATATAAACTTAAACTAAAAACCATGTATCAAGTTAAACATCATATATCACAATATTGTCACTAAAGCTAAAGTTTTCATGTAATGTGTAAAAATCAAATCTTTTACATTATTCATGAACACAAAATGGGTATATTCAATATTTCATATATATTTAGTAAATCACCAATAAATATGTCAAAACCAATTTAAGGCCCTATAGAATTCAAAAAACTCAAAAAAGATGCTTATCATCAGAAATATAATCAAGAAAATTTCACCACAAAAGCATAAATATATCTACACAAATTATAAGCTATAATCAACAATGATTTAAGACAAACATAAGCATTATAAGAAAATCACTTAATCCATATTTCAACCATGTCAAGTAAAGCTCAATCATATTCACATAAGCACACGACATGAATAATAGATGAGCCAATAATATATTTTAGTTAAGATAAATTAGCTAATCATGCATCAAATTAAAATCATAAATCAAGAAATAAGTCAAGTAAGCACAAGAGCAAGCATATTTGAAAAATATTTCATCACAATCCAAAATCATAGACAATCAAATAAATTACGACATAACAATCAAGCACAAAATATATTTCAAAATTTTCACAAGAAATCAAAAAATAATCAATTTAGCATTTTTCAATAATCAAGCTCAATCCATTTATTAACAATGGCCATGTGCAGTCGATAATCAAAGAAACAGGGGACTTAAAGCGAACATCATAGTTCTGGGTTAGATAAATGATTATAAGTTGAAGGATAATGTGACTCAGAGAAGAGTTATAGAACATACATCTTCACCAATGGTGACAGCCTCAGGATAAACCCCACGAATCATATGATTAACCAGCATCAGATAGACAATAGCATCTACATTAGTTGCTTATCCGAAGTACTCATTGTAGTTTCCAATAAATGCTACCTATAGCAAGTTCAAGAAAACAAAAGTTAAGCCAGGATAATACATTATAAAGATGCAATGACACTAAAAACCTTTAGTCCTCAAGAGAATTTATTAAGAAACAAAACATAGAGAAATGATGCTTCCCCACTTACAAAAACCAAATGTTACATCAGTTCTACTTCTCTATATAACATAAAGTCAAAACTTTGGTAATTAACATCTGAACATGCAAGTAACTTATTATATAACACCAAGCAAAATAGAAAATCTGCAAACTCATTCAGATATTACCTACAACCCATGATAGGTGTACATCATTGAAGTTACAACATCAAATTTGAACCCATCAAACTTGTATTCTTCTAGTCCCATCTTGCATTTGAAAGAAGAAACCTTTGTACCTAAAGCAACAAGTAAAAATTAATATTTACACACAATAGGATGGAAGGAAGCCAAAATCTTTCAACAAGCTATTGTTTAAGAGAAGTTTCAGTAGAAGTACATACTTCCCAGCTTCCAAAATTAAAAAGGCGAGAATCCCACATCCAGTGGTGACCTCTTGACCCCGAGTGGAAGTAATGAGCATCGGTTCCATCTAACACATTATTAGATGCATGGCTGTATTTGTCAAACATCAATCAGATACAAATATTGATGAAAAAATTAATTAATAACTTAAATTAACTAAAGAATAAAAATTAATTGAGACTTATAGCAAAAGATTACTTACTCAAAGTAACAAAGCAAATACTTGAATAAAAATTTGCTATAGCTTAGAAAAGAATTTAACATTAACAACATACAAAAGATAAAAACTTTCATTGTAAACAATATAGTAAGATTCCATTTGGTAGTTGTTTCTGCTACTAGCTTTTTGCTTTCAGAAGCAGCAAGTACATTTGGATAGAAAAGACAATAATACTTTAAAAGAACTAAAAATAAAAAATATAATCTCTTGTAGAACAAAATACTATGATTCATCTTTTAATAGAACAAGTATATTACAAATTCTACTCATTTAATCATATATATTTCAAACAATTATGACTTTGCTTTTTCCCTTTTAGGTTTGTTCTTTAGAAACCTTTTAGGAAGCCAAAAACAATTAGAAAAAACATAGTAAGAGTAAGGACCAATAACAACCTAAATTCTCATGACCATTTTTGCATCAAGTCTATTGGAAGAATGACCATACAATCTACGCAGGAAAAGAAGAAAAAGAATTTATATTTTCATTTTTGGTACGAAAAAGCTGGGAAAAACCATTTGCACAAAAACTGTAACAGCAAATAAAGCTGAAGGGTGTGTTTTTAGAAATGATATTCTCCTGCAAGTCCAATTATTACCAGTGCGCAATATCCATATAAACAAGTAGACCCAACTCGTGAGCCTTATCTATCAATGACTTAAGATTATCAGGGGTTCCAAAACGACTGCTTGGTGCAAAGATGTTTGTCGCATGATACCTGCAACATATTAAATGCAACTTGTTAAAGGTAGAAGAGGTTAGTTTCCATAACCAAAACTAAATTCTGAAGAAATATTTCTGTTTACATCCAAAACATAACATTTTAGTACAAGTTAACAAACATAAACAGCAACAAATAAAGATGAGTTGATATTTTGATGGAGATAATACCCAAATCAAGCATAATATAAGTGCTCTTGAACAGCCATGATTTGAATAGCATTATATCCAACTCTTTTAATGCAAGGAAGCACATCATCTCTAAAGTTGGCATATGTGTTAATTATTGGCTCCTGCATCTCAAAGTTGATAATATTAAGAAAACTAGGAAATGGATTAACCATACCAAAGTGTACCATGGAAGATAAAGACTGAAGGAGTTTGTGGGACAAATTTTCTTTGAATGATAGTATGACGAAAACTAGAGATAAGTTTTGGTTTAATTGCAAATTTAGGCTTCTTAATGGGTTTTAGAAATGGGTAAAGAATCATAATGAAATGCAATCAAACCAACTTCTATGTTATTGATTTGAAACTACTATTTAAGATATTTCTATACACAAAGCAGTTAACAGAGGTCCAAGTCACTAGCTGTTTGGCATTTGCATTATCATTAACTAAAGTAATACTCATTATTTAGTATAATCCAAATGGAAGGACTTCCTTTAACCAAAGAACACGAAAAGTAGGCCGCATGCACCTATGTGGCTTTTTGCTAGCTTAATTTGACAAATTTTCTCTTTAAAAGAGCCCACTCTGCCTATGGGATGCAAGAAAGTTCCGTTTCAAAATTTACAGGCCTTTCCAGATAGCTATACTGTTTGATGCTCTTAAAGATGTTCAATGCAAGTCAAAATGTTTCTTTATCTTCATTTTGTTTTTTTTTTTTTGGGAAGAGGGGAGGTAAAATTGATAGTTTAAATACAGATACTAAGATAAATTTTCCTGTAAAATGTATTGCCTTATAACGCCTCCTACTTCACTTTTCGGTCTCAAAAACCTTGCAAGAACACTTCATAGGAAAGATTGAAAGAAATAGCATAAAAAATATGATCACACACATGATAGCATTTAATGAAGCTTTTTATCAAACTTAAGGTTTCCTCTTTTAAGATTAAATAAATCAAGGAAATGCAATTCAACATAAAGACAGAAAAGTTGAATAACAATTTGCTACATGCAAGGGAAAGGAAGATGCATACCATGCTACCCATTCCAACATGTGATTCATAGACTTAAGTGATTTTGGTCCTTTTGGCTGGGGGTGTTTGTATACATACTTTTCCTGTTATAGTATAAAAATCATTAGTCAGGATAAAGAGTACAAAAATTTGAGATAAGACATATTATAGACTAAACTAAGTTGATTGTGCTGTGCAGTGATTAAACTTGAACAAGCGAGAACACAATTTAGAAACTGACTTCATATATGAAAAAGAACCAATCAAAATTGTTTTCTTAAAAACCTTTAAGGGCATTCATGTTAATATTAACGTTATAAAGGAAGAAGTTCATCAAAACAACCTACTCTAAGAAGAATAAGAAATTCATTATTCGTTTATATATCAATTAATCATATTTGTGTGCAGGCATGCATGCATGCTTTTGTTTATGTATCCTCACACACATGCAGTCATTTTAAAATTATCATAAACATTAGTTGGTATTTCTAATTTTCCCCAAGCTCCAAATGTTTCAGCTACTTATAGTTTGAAAAGAATAAGTTATCTAATCTTTCCAATAAAACCAAAAGATCAAACAGCAATTAATTATACCTCTTCTGGCGGATCATAGTATATTCCGTTGTATGAGATTTCACCTAGTGCTCGAATAGAGAACTTGATCCAAGCAAGAATGGAGTCCTTAATCCTAGATGGAGTTTCCATATGAATCTACAATTATATGGTCAAAAAGTTAAAATGGACACATGGAAAAAGAGGTTTGGATGAATGATAATTGACATGATCATAATAGTCCACCAAAAAATATTTTTTTTTTCCATCTTCACCTTTTCTTTCTTTCTTTCTCCTTCCTTTTAGGATAGGAATTAGTTAGATTTGAACTCAGCTACCTTGAATAATTTTGCTTGACTTAGAGATCGCCCCACTAAATACTTCAATACCTTTATGTCATGAATTCTAGTAATTAATTATTGTGAACGTTGTACTACAACCAATGATTTATTCAAACCATATACACATGCAATAGGATCAGTGTTAAAAAAAAGCATCATACTTAAAGGTTCCTGGTCCACAGATCATGATCAAAAGGTTAAATACCTTGTTGATCTACAGGGAAAGAGTTGCAAGTTTTAATAGTTTCTTTTTACTCTGACTTAAAAAGTGGAAAAAGAAAATAATAAACAATTAGCATTTGAATGTAAGCAGAATCAGTTTCAAGAGCCAAACTTATGTTCATCTATAGGTAAATTTACCTTCACTTGAGAACCACGGGGAGTTGGTGGTGAACCATAAGCATTGTTAGCCAAAATATCTCCTAGACACCAAACTCATTCTGTTAAAAAAACAATTAATATTTGTAGAATTAAACACTAGATGTTATTTAAATATAGAAATAGACAATAGATCACTGCCAGTGTAAATCAAAACAGCTTTCTAAGCACTTAGAACGCAGTCACCTTCCCTTTTATAGTTGAGACCGCATGGCATTAAATATATGAATTAGCTGATACAATTAATTGTTACATAAGCAAGGGACTTTTGCACTTAATTATAAAACTTTGACAACGTTTATCTTCTTAACTTTTCTATTTGGAGCTTTTAAGAATACCAACTGCACCAGACTATACACCCAATCTTTGGTCCATTAAGAAGAATATTCATGCTCACATACATTTAAAAAGATCCATGTTTACATTCAGATTTAACATTAAGCTAAGTGTTTTGACAAACCAAACTTAAATAACTTTTAACTTCTTTTGGCATGTGCATTTAGAAAAGATATAAGCATTGACTTATGAACAGTTGGTATTGCAAATACTACAGTTTCTTAAGGCACACATCTTAGAGCAAAGCAAAGAGAAAAGCAGGGAAGAATTGAATATTATGACAGTGACATTTTAAGATGGTGGAAGTCTACCTTCAAGTATTGTTTCTTTTCCTCTTCAATATTAATAGAACTTAAAGAATGTTATTTTTGTAAATAATATATGAAATTCTGCAACTAAATCACTCCAATATAAAACATTTTATCAATTAAATGTTCCTTACTATGCTAATATTTCTAAAAAGGTAAAACATAAATTACCTTTTATTGTGCTAGTAGCTCTTTAGGTGAATTATTTGCACAAAAGATGAAATATGTGAAAAGCAAGGATATTTTAAGATTTCTAGAGATGCTGTTTGTTCCCTTCAAGTGTTTTTGGAATTTTCATTTTTGGCATCTTTAGTTGCTATGTTTCCATAACTCTTGGTCTACAATAAAAATTAGTTCAATTTACAACAAGCATTTTTAACAATTCTTTAGTTCATTCTACAATATCAAAACACTTAACTACTAGCAGGGTAACCTACTTATTCATGGCATATGGATTCAATTGATGCATGAAGAGAAGTGATGAAGCAGTAGAGAATTAGAAAAACATGTACAATACACATATGTTTGGTAGGCTTACACACACACAAGTACATGTGTGCAAACTTTTTCAAAACAATTTCTACACTTAGCATCCTCATGGATCATGTAAAAAACTATTGAAACCCCATTCCATTTACGCAACCCAGCGCAATAAATGTTGTTATAGAAGAGACAGGGGACTTAGAGCGGACATCATAATTCTGGAACAGATAAATGACTATAAGTCGAAGGATGCTTAATGTGACTCAAAGAAGAGTTATAGAACATACATCTTCACCAATGGTGGCAGCCTCAGGATATAGCCCATGAATCATATGATTAACTAGCATCAGATAGACAGCAGCATCTACATCAGTTGCATATCTACAGTACTCATTGTAGTTTCCGGTAAATGCTACCCACAGCAAGTTCAAGAAAACAAAGGTTAAGCCGGGATAATATATTATAAAGATGCAATGACATTGACACCCTTTGGTCATCAAGAGAATTTAGTTAAAAAACAAACATAGAGAAATGATGCTTCACCACTTATAAGAACCAAAAGTTACATCAGTTCTACTTCTCTATATAACACAAAGTCAAAACTTTGATAATTAACATCTGAACATGCAGGTAACTTATTATATAACACCAAGCAAAATAGAAAATCTGCAAACTTACTCGGATATTACCTGCAACCCTTGATGGGTGTACATCATAGAAGTCACACCATCAAATCTAAACCCATCAAACTTGTACCCTTCCAGCCACCATCTTGCATTTGAAAGAAGAAACCTTAGTACCTAAAGCAACAAGTAAAAATTAATATTTACGCACAATAGGATGGATGGAAGCCAAAATTTTTCAACAAGCTATTGTTTAAGAGAAGTTTCAGTAGAAGTACATACTACCCGCTTCCATAATTAAAAAGGTGAGAATCCCACATCCAATGGTGACCCTTTGACCCCGAGTGGAAGTAACAAGCATCGGTTCCATCAAACATCTTCAATCCATCTAACACATTATTAGATGCATGGCTGTATTCGTCAAACATCAGTCAGATACAAAGATGGATGAGAAAATTAATTAATAACTTAATTTAACTAAAGAGTAAAAATTAACAGAGACTTATAGCAAAAGATTACTTATGCAAAGCAACAAAGAAAATACTTGAATAAAAATTTGCTATAGCTTAGAAATGAATGACTTGCAAAAGATAAAAACTTTCATTGTAAACAATACAGTAAGATTCCATTTGGTAGTTGTTTTTGCTACTAGCTTTTTGACTCCAAAAGCAGAAAGTACATTTGGGCAGAAAAGATAATAATACTTTAAAAGAAATAAAAATAAAAAATATAATCACTTGTAGAACAAAATACTACGATTTCTCATTTAATAGAACAATTATACTACAAATTCTATTGCATTTAACATATATATTTTCAAACAATTATGACTTTGTTTTCTCCCTTTTAGGTTTGTTCTTTAGAAACCTTTTAGGAAGCCAAAAGCAACTAGAAGCAAACATAGTAAGAGTAAGGACCAACAGCAGCCTAAATTCTCATAGCCATATTTGCATCAAGTCTTTAGGAAGAATGACCATACAGTCTAAGCAGGAAACGAAGAAGAAAAAGCGTTTATATTTTCATTTTTGGTATGAAAAAGCTGGGAAAAACCGTTTAAACAAAAACTATAAGAGCAAATAAAGCTGAATGGTGTGTTTCTAGAAATGATATTCTCGTGCAAGTTCAATTAGTAGCTGTGTACAATATCCATAAGAACAAGTAGACCCAACTCGTGAGCCCTATCTATCAGTGACATAAAGATCATCAGAGGTTCCAAAACGGTTGCTTGGTGCAAAGAAGTTTGTCACATGATACCTGCAACATATTAAATGCAACTTGTTAAAAGCAGAAGAGGTTAGTTTCCATAACCAAAACTAAATTCTGAAGAAATATTTCTGTTTACATCCAAAACATAACATTTTAGTACAAATTAACAAACATAAACAGCAACAAATAAAGATGAGCTGATATTTTGGTGGAGATAATACCCAAATTTAGCAAAATATGAGTGTTCTTGAATTGCCATGATTTGAACAGCATTATATCCAAGTCCTTTAATGCGGGGAAGCACATCATCTCTGAAGTTGGGATATGTGTTAATTATTGGCTCCTGCATCTCAGAGTTGATAATATTAAGAAAACTAGGAAATGGATTAACCATACCAAAATTTAGCATGGAAGATAAAGACAGAAGGTGTTTGTGGGACAAATTTTCTTTGAATCACAAGATGATGAAAACTGGAGATAAATTTTTGTTTATTTAGAAATTTAGGCTTCTTAATGGGTTTTAGAAATGGGTGAAGAATCATAATGAAATGCAATCAAACCAACTTCTATGTTATTGATTTGAACCTGTTATTTAAGATATTTTCATACACAAAGCAATTAATATAGATCTAAGTCACTAGCTATTTGGCATTTGCATTATTATTAACTAAAATAATACTCATTATTTAGTATAATCCAAATGGATGGACCTCCTTTAGCCAAAGAACACACAATGTAGGCCATACACACCTACATGACTTTTTACTAGCTTAATTTGACAGATTTTTTCAAGAGAGGCGACCCTACCTACGGGATGCGGGAAAGTTCCATTTCAAAATTTACAGGGCTTTCTAGACAGCTATACTGTTTGATGGTCATAGAGATGACCAACCCATTAAATACTTCAATGCCTTCATGTCATGAATTCTAATAATTAATTATTGTGAAGGTTGTAGTACAAACCAATGATTTATTCAAACCATATACACATGCAATAGGATCAGTGTAAAAAAAAATGCATCATACTTAAAGGTTCCTGGTCCACAGGTCATGATCAAAAGGTTAAATACATTGTTGATCTACAAGGAAAGAGTTGTAAGTTTTTATAGTTTCTTTTTACTCTGACTTAAAAAGTGGAAAAAGGAAATAATAAACAAGTAGCATTTGAATGTAAGCACAATAACTTTCAAGAGCCAAACTTATATGCATCTATAGGTAATTTACCTTCACTTGAGAACCATGGGGAATTGGTGGTGAAATATCAGCATTATTAGGCCAAAAGATCTCCCAGACACCAAACTCATTCTGTTAAAAAACAATTAATATTTGTAGTATTAAACACTAGATGTTATTTAAATATAGAAATAGACAATAAATCACTGCCAATGTAAATCAACACACATGTTTACATTCAGATTCAACATTAAGCTAAGTGCTTTTGTGGGAAAACACTTATTTACAGCTGGTTGTAATCTTGTAATCTGCATATTTATATTTGTATCTCTAGAATTAAGTATTTGTATCCCTAGAATTAAGGAAGATTTAGTTTCCTAGTTTAACCCCTAGTTAGTTGTATATAAACCTAAGATTCTTGTATAATTGGAGATAAGCAGTTTTTCAATATACATTCAGTTTCCACATGCTATTAGAGCTTTAGGCTCTTCTTGGGAAGAAAAATTTTCAGCCTTCATTGCCGAAACCTGTTTAAGCCTTCATTGCCATTTTATTTTTCCCTTCTTTAGCCTTTATTGCTAAGAGTCATTTCTAGTTATATCTTAAGACTTGTTTCAGTTTAGAAAAAGATATCACTACCACCCAATTTGACGAAGTGTTAATTGGAAAATCATCGAAGTATTACAAATGTCTTGAAAACAAAGAGAGTTGGACAGAAAAGAGATTCAAAAGCTGAGAAACATATTGAAAACCCTTGAAAAGCCTACTGTGGTATGTTCATTGGGTAAGGTTTCTAGTTCAGGTAAAGCTTCTGGTTCTCACGAATTAAATGTCTTAGTTAAGCTTATTACGAGTTCTTGGGTCTTTGACTTAGGAGCCACAGACCATATGACACATTCTTCAGAGAAGTTTAGTACATATATCCTATGTCTTAGTAGTATGAAAATTGTTGTTGCATATGGTTCACTTACTATAGTGGCAGGATTAGGAGATGTTCAAATTAATCTCTCATTTGTTCTTAAAAATGTTTATGTTCTCAGATTGTCTATTAATCTGATATCTATACAAAAATTTACCAGATATATGAACTGCAAAATGACTTTTTATCCCTCCTATTGTAAATTTCAGGACCAGAGTTCAAGGAAAAGGATTGAACTTGCTAAGGAGAAGGATGGACTATACTATCTTGACACATCAAATAAAACAAGTAATATCAAGAATAGTTTACCTTTGTTATTTCTTTCTGAAAAATCTTCCAATAAAGATAAAATCTGGCTTTATCATTTTTGTTTTAGACATCCTTCTTTTGGAACTTTGAGAAACATGTTTCCTTCTTTGTTCAAAGGATTAAACATTGAAGATTTTCATTGTGATGTTCCTGAACTTGCAAAGCACAAACATGTCTTTTCCAATTAGTAACAAAAAAGTTGTACTTCCTTTTACTTGATTCATAGTGACATTTGGGTCCCACTATAATCCCTTATATTTATGATGCAAAATGGCTTGTTTCATTCATAGATGATTGTGCCAGGGTCTCTTGGGTTTTTTTTTACTTAAATCCAAATCAGATGTGAATTGTGTGCTTTTAAGCTTTCAAAACCTGATCCAAAATCAATTTGGAGTGAGAATCAAGACATTTAGGTCTGATAATGCAAGAGACTTTCAACCAGGGTCTATCCACCTATTTCCAAAAGGAAGGGATTATCCATAACTCATCTTGTGTTAATACTCCATAGCAGAATGGATTGACAGAAAAGAAAAACAACCATTTACTAGCCACAAGCTGAGCCTTCTTTTTTCAAGCAACTGCACCCAAATCTTAATGGGGGGAAGCTATTTTCACTACCACACATATTATAAAATAAATTGCCTTCAAGGGTTCTGGGATTTAAAACTCTTATGGAACTACTCTCACAATTCTATCCCAACCTTAATACTACAAACAACCTTACACCTAGGATATTAGGCTGTACATCTTTTGTTCATGTTCACAATCATAATAAGGGAAAGTTGGATCCAAGAAAGATTAAGTGTATATTTGTGGGGTATTCATCAACTTAGAAAGGGTATAAGTGCTATCATCCTCCTACCAAAAAATTCTGTGTCTACAAATGTCACTTTTGAAAAAAGTAAACCATTTTTTACTCAACTTTATCTTTAAGGGGAAACTTCATTCATGGAAGATAAGGATAAAAACTTTTTTGCTTGATTTTCCTCTTCTTCAACATTTTTACCCATTAATTCTTCTAAGTTGAAACCCGTTTTTGTTGAGACTAAGTCAAACACTGAATTTGAGTTTAAACCCATTCCAAACACAAAAGATGTGACAAAGGATAATATTGTTCTTGATTCTATGAAGGAATTACAGGTGTACTCAAGATGAAAAGTTTCAGATCCTAAACCAATGCCGGTCCAAGAACCTGATCCTAACTCTAGAAATGCAGTAACTATAGTTTTGACTCTGTTTCTCAAAA
>NW_019167938.1:15276587-15518156 GCF_002303985.1 Durio zibethinus | reverse complement strand
AGCTTGCATGCAAACCTACAAATACCCCTACAGATCCTAATTATAAAATTAGAGAAGCAAATGAAAATTCTGTTATAGATAGAGAGATGTACCAAAGATTAGTTGTAAGACTCATTTATCTCTCGCATATTAGACCTGATATAGCATACGCTATGAGTGTGGTAAGTCAATTTATGCATAGTCCTAAAGAAGTGCACCTAAAGGGTGTCTATTGTCTATTGCACTATTTGAAGGCCAATACCGGGAGAGGTATCTTATTCAAAAGAAATTTGAGGCTAATTCTAGAAGCATGTACAGATGCTGATTAACAGGTTCAGTAACTGATAGAAGATCCACCTTGGGCTACTGCACTTTCTTAGGTGGTAATCTTGTGAGTTGGAGGAGTAAAAAACAGAATGTAACGGCAAGATCAAGTGCTGAAGCAGAGTTCAGAGCAATGACTCAAGGAATTTGAAAACTACTATGCTTAAAGATTATCCTAGAACACTTGAAGATTAAGTGGGATTGACCAATTAGACTCTATTGTAATAACAAGCCTGCAATAAGCATTGCACACAATCTTGTGCAACATGACAACAAAACATATTAAAGTAGACCGACATTTCATAAAGGAGAAACTAGACAGTGGGTTGATTTGTACACCTTATGTATTAACCAAGAGTCAACTTGCAGATGTGCTGACTAAAGGTCTCAGCAGTGCAACATTTCAAGAATTATTTTCAAGCTGGGAATGGAAAACACCTATTCACCAACTTGAGGAGGAGTGTGGGAAAACACTTATTTACCGCTGGTTGCAATCTTGTAATCTGTAGATTTATATTTGTATCTCTAGAATTAAGTATTTGTATCCCTAAAATTAAGGACAAAAAATTAGGATAGATAATCTCTCAATTATAGGATCAATTTTTAGGAAGATTTAGTTTCCTAATTTAACCCTAGTTAGTTGTGTATAAACCTAGAGTTCTTGTATAATTCTTAAGGAGCAATTTTTCAATATATATTCAGTTTTACTCTTAGTTTTTCACACAGTTTAATTTCTTAGTTTTTCTACAACAATCAATTAATCATATTTGTGTGCACGCATGCATGCATGCTTTTGTCTATGTATCTTCACACACAAGCAGTCATTTTAAAATTATCATAAACATTAGCAGGTATTTATGATTTTCCCCAAGCTCCAAATATTTCAGCTGCTTATAGTTTGAAAAGAATAAGTTATATAAACTTTCCAACAACTGTACCTCTTCTGGCAGATCATAGTATATTTCGTTGTATGGGATTTCACCTGGTGCTTGAAAAGAGAACTTGATCCAAGCAGGAATGAAGCCCTTAATCCTAGATGGAGTTTCCATATGAATCTACAATTATATGGTCAAAAAGTTAAAATGGACACATGGAAAAGAAGGTTTGGATGAATGATAATTGACATGATCATAACAGTCCACTCAAAGGAACAGAGCAAATACTTGAATAAAATTTGCTACAGCTTAGAAAAGAATAATGACTTGCAAAAGATAAAAACCTTCATTGTAAACAATACAATAAGATTCCATTTGATAGTTGCTTTTGCTACCAGCCTTTTGCTTCCAGAAGCATAAAGTACATTTAGATAGAAAAGACAATAATATTTTAAAAGAATTAAAAATAAAAAATATAATCTCTTGTAGAACAAAATACCATGATTTCTCTTTTAATAGAAAAATTATACTACAAATTCTATTGCATTTAACATATATATTTTCAAACAATTATGACTTTGCTTTCTCCCTTTTAGGTTTGTTCTTTAGAAACCTTTTAGAAAGCCAAAAGCAACTAGAAAAAACATAGTAAGAGTAAGGATCAATAACAGCCTAAATTCTCATGGCCATATTTGCATCAAGTCTATTGGAAGAATGACCATACAGTCTAAGCAGAAAAAGAAGATGAAGAGTTTATATTTTCATTTTTGCTATGAAAAACCTAGGAAAAACCATTTGCACAAAAACTGTAACAGCAAATAAAGCTGAATGGTGTGTTTCTGGTAATGATATTCTCCTACAAGTCCAATTATTACCTGTGCACAATATCCATAAGAACAAGTAGACCCAACTCTTGAGCCCTATCTATTAGTGAGTTAAGATCATCAGAGGTTCCAAAACGGCTGCTTGGTGCAAAGAAGTTTGTCACATGATACCTGCAACATATTAAATGCAACTCGTTAAAAGCAGAAGAGGTTAGTTTCCAAAACCAAAACTAAATTCTAAAGAAATATTTCTGTTTACATCCAAAACATAATGTTTTAGTATAAATTAACAAACATAAACAGCAACAAATAAAGATGAGCTGATATTTTGGTGGAGATAATACCCAAATTTAGCATAATACGAGAGCTCTTGAATTGCCATGATTTGAACAGCATTATACTCAAGTCCTTTATTGCGGGGAAGCACATCATCTCTAAAGTTGGCATATGTGTTAATTATTGGCTCCTACATCTCAGAGTTGATAATATTAAGAAAACTAGGAAATGGATTAACCATACCAAAATGTAGCATGGTAAATAAAGACTAAAGGTGTTTATGGGACAAATTTTCTTTGAATGATAGTATGATGAAAACTAGAGATAAACTTTGGTTTATTTGCAAATTTAGGTTTCTTAATGGGTTTTAGAAATTGGTGAAGAATCATAATGAAATGCAATCAAACCAACTTCTATGTTATTGATTTGAAACTGCTATTTAAGATATATCTATACACGAAGCAGTTAATAGAGATCCAAGTCACTAGCTGTTTGGCATTTGCATTATCATTAACTAATGTAATACTCATTATTTAGTATAATCCCAATGGAAGGACTTCCTTTAACCAAAGAACACGAAATGTAGGCTGTATGCCCCTACATGGCTTTTTTCTAGCTTAATTTGACAGATTTTCTCTTTAAGAGAGGCCACCTTGCCTACGGGATGCAGGAAAGTTCCACTTCAAAATTTACAGGCCTTTTCAGACAGCTATATTGTTTGATGCTCTTAAAGATGTTCGATGCGAGTCAAAATGTCTCTCGATCTTTCTTTTTTTTGAAAGGGGGTAAACTTGATCGTTAAAATACAAATACTTAGATAAGTTTTCCTGTAAAATGTATTGTCTTCGAAAACCTCCTGCTTTACTTTTCAGTCCCAAAACCTTACAGGAACACTTCAAAGGAAGGGTTGAAAGAAATAGCATAAAAAATATGATCTCACACATGATAGCATTTAATGAAGCTTTTTATCAAACTTAAAGTTTCCTGATTAAATAAATCAAGGAAATGCAATTCAGCACAGAGACAAAAGAGTTGAATAACAATTTGCTGCATGCAAGGGAAAGGAATATGCATACCATGCTACTCATTCCAACATGTAATTCATAGACTTAAGTGATTTTGGTCTTTTTGACTGGGGGTGTTTGAATACATTTCCTGTAACAGTATAAAAATCATTATTCAGGTTAGAGAGTACAAAAATTTGAGATAAGACACATTACAAATTAAACTAAGTTGACTGTACTTGAATAAGCGAGAACAAAATTTAGAAACTGATTTCATGTATGAAAAAGTACCAATCAAAATTGTTTTCTTAAAAACCTTTAAGGGCATTAATCTTAATATTAACGTTATAAAGGAAGACGCTCATCAAAACAACTTACTCTAAGATGAATCAGAAATTCATTATTTGTTTATTTAATCAATTAATCATATTTGTGTGCAGGCATGCATGCATGCTTTTGTCTTTGTATCTTCACACACATGCAGTCATTTTAAAATTATCATAAACATTATTTGGTATTTCTCATTTTCTCCAAGCTCCAAATATTTCAGCTGCTTATAGTTTGAAAAGAATAAGTTATATCATCTTTCCAGCAAAACTAAATCAAATAGCCACTAACTATACCCCTTCTGGCTAATCATTGTATATTCCGTTGTATGGGATTTCACCTGGTTCTCGAATAAAGAACTTGATCCACGCAAGAATGGAGTCCTTAATCCTAGATGGAGTTTCCGTATGAATCTACAATTATATGGTCACAAAATTAAAATAGATGCAAGAAAAAGGAGGTTATGATGAATGATAATTGACATGATCATAACAGTCCACGAGAATTTTTTTTTATTCATATTCAGCTTCTCTTTCTTTCTTCCTTCTTTTTAGGGCGGGAGTTAGTTGGATTTGAACTTAGCAACCTTGTTTCCGAGACATTTGTAGTACTCTAGTGATTTTTTCAGTTGATATTTCATCAAATTGGGTGGTAGTGATATCTTTTTTTGAAAGGGTTCGGCAATAGAGGCCTAAACAGGATTCGGCAATGAAGGCCTAAAATAGAATTCAGCAATGAAGGCTGAAAAATTTTGCTTCCTAAGAAAAGCCTAAAGCTCTGATACCATGTGAAAAAACTAAGAAATAAATTAGTGTGGAAACTGAATGCATATTAAAAAACTGCTCGTTAAGAATTACACAAGAACCTTAGGTTTATATACAACTAACTAGGGGTTAAACTAAGAAACTAAATCTTCCTAAAAAACTAATCCTATAATTAAGGGATTGTCTATCCTAATTTTTGTCCTTAATTCTAGGGATACAAATACTTAATTCTAGAGATACAAATATAAATATACAGATTACAATATTACAACCAGCTGTAAATAAGTGTTTTCCCACAGTTACATCAGTTCTACTTCTCTATATGACATAAAGTCAAAACTTTGATAATTAACTTATGAACATGCAGGTAGCTTATTATATAACACCAAGCAAAATAGAAAATCTGCAAACTCACTCAGATATTACTTGTAACCCATGATGGGTGTACATCATTGAAGTCTCATCATCAAATCTGAACCCATCAAACTTGTATTCTTCTAGCCACCATCTTGCATTTGAAAGAAGAAACCTTAGTACCTAAAGCAACTTGTAAAAATTAATATTTACACACAACAGGATGGAAGGAAGCCAAAATTTTTCAACAAGCTATTGTTTAAGAGAAGTTTTAGTAGAAGTACAAAGCTTCCATAATTAAAATGGTGAGAATCCCACATCCAGTGGTGACCCTTTGACCCTGAGTGGAAGTAACGAGCATCAGTTCCATCAAACATGTTCAATCCATCTAACATATTATTAGATGCATGCCTGTAGCCGTCAAACATCAATTAGATACAAAGATGGATGAGAAAATTAAATAATAACTTAATTTAACTAAAGAATAAAAATTAACTAAGACATGTAGCAAAAGATTACTTACTCAAAGCAATAGAGCAAATACTTGAATAAAAATTTGCTACAGCTTAGATAAGAATAACGAATTGCAAAAGATAAAAACTTTCATTGTAAACAATACAGTAAGATTCCATTTAGTAGTTGTTTTTGCTACTAGCTTTTTGCTTCCAAAGGCAAAAAGTACATTTGGGTAGAAAAAACAATAATATTTTAAAAGAATTAAAAATAAAAAATATAATCTCTTGTAGAACAAAATATTATGATTTCTCTTTTAATAGAACAATTATACTACAAATTCTATTGCATTTAACATATATATTTTCAAACAATTATGACTTTGCTTTCTCCCTTTTAGGTTTGCTCTTTAGAAACCTTTTAGGAAGCCAAAAGCAACTAGAAAAAACCATAGTAAGAGTAAGGACGAATAATAACCTAAATTCTCATGGCCATATTTGCATCAAGTCTACTAGAAGAATGACCATACAGTCTAAGCAGGAAAAGAAGAAGAAAAAGAGTTTATATTTTTATTTTTGGTACGAAAAAGCCAGGAAAAACAGTTTGCACAAAAACTGTAACAGCAAATAAAGCTGACCCAACTATTATTACCTGTGCACAACATCCATAAGAACAAGTAGACCCAACTCGTGAGCCCTATCTATCGGTGACTTAAGATCATCAGAGGTTCCAAAATGGCTGCTTGGTGCAAAAAAAGTATGTCACATGATACCTACAACATATTAAATGCAACTTGTTAAAAGTAGAAGAGATTAGTTTCCATAACCAAAACTAAATTCTGAAGAAATATTTCTGTTTACATCTAAAACATAAATTTTTAGTACAAATTAACAAACATAAACAGCAACAAATAAAGATGAGCTGATATTTTGATGGAGATAATACCCAAATCTAGCATAATACGAGTGCTCTTGAATTCCAATGACTTGAACATAATTATATCCAAGTCCTTTAATGTGGGGAAGCACATTATCTCTAATGTTGGCATATGTGTTAATTATTGGCTCCTGCATCTCAAAGTTGATAATATTAAGAAAACTAGGGAATGGATTAACCATACCAAAATGTAGCATGGAAGATAAAGACTAAAGGTGTTTGTGGGACAAATTTTCTTTGAATGACAGTATGATGAAAACTAGAGATAAATTTTGGTTTATTTGCAAATTTAGGCTTCTTAATGGGTTTTAGAAATGGGTGAAGAATCACAATGAAATGCAATCAAACCAACTTCTATGTTATTGATTTGAAGCTGCTATTTAAGATAATTCTATACACAAAGCAGTTAACAGAGATCCAAGTCACTAGCTGTTTGGCATTTGCATTATCATTAACTAAAGTCATACTCATTATTTAGTATAATCCAAATGGAAGGACTTCCTTTAACCAAAGAACACGAAATGTAGGCTGTGTACACCTACATGGCTTTTTGCTAGCTTAATTTGGCAGATTTTCTCTTTAAGAGTGGCCACCCTGCCTACGGGATGCAGGAAAGTTTCTTTTCAAAATTTACAGACCTTTCCAGATAGCTATACTATTTAATGCTCTTAAAGATGTTCAATACGAGTCAAAATGTCTCTCAATCTTCCTTTTTTTTTTTTTGGGTGGGGGGGTAAAATTGATAGTTTAAATACAAATACTAAGATAAGTTTTCCTGTAAAATGTATTGTCTTATAAAACTTCCTGCTTTACTTTTCGGTCTCAAAACCTTATAGGAACACTTCATAGGAAGGGTTGAAAGAAATAGCATAAAAAATAAGATCCCACACATGATAGCATTTAATGAAGCTTTTTATCAAACTTAAGGCTTCCTCTTTTAAGATTAAATAAATCAAGGAAATGCGATTCAGCATAGAGACAGAAGAGTTGAATAACAATTTGCTACATGCAAGGGAAAGGAAGATGCATACCATGCTACTCATTCCAACATGTGATTCATAGACTTAAGTGATTTTGCTCTTTATGGCTAAGGGTGTTTGAATACATACTTTTCCTATTACAGTATAAAAATCATTAGTCTGGTTAGAGAGTACAAAAATTTGAGATAAGACACATATTTCAGACTAAACTAAGTTGACTGTGCTGTGCAGTGATTAAACTTGAACAAGCAAGAACACAACTTAGAAACTGACTTCATATATGAAAAAGAACCAATCAAAATTGTTTTCTTAAAAAGCTTTAAGGGCATTGAGCTTAATATTAACGATAGAAAGGAAGACGTTCCTCAAAACAACCTACTCTAAGATGAATAAGAAATTCATTATTTGTTAATATAATCAATTAATCATAATTGTGTGCAGGCATGCATACATGCTTTTGTCTATGTTTTTCCACACATATGCAGTCATTTTAAAATTATCATAAACATTAGTTGGTATTTCTGATTTTCCCCAAGCTCCAAATATTTCAGCTGCTTGTAGTTTGAAAAGAATAAGTTATCTAATCTTTCCAACAAAACCAAAAGATCAAACAGCCACTAAATGTACCTCTTCTGGCAGATCATAGTATATTCCATTGTATGAGATTTCACCTAGTGCTTGAACAGAGAACTTGATTCAAGCAGGAATGGAGCCCTTAATCCCAGATGGAGTTTCCATACGAATCTACAATTATATGGTCAAAAAGTTAAAATGGACACATGGAAAAGGAGGTTTGGATGAATGATAATTGACATGATCATAACAGTCCACCAGAAAAATGCTTTTTTTTTTGTCCATCTTCATCTTTTCTTTCTTTCTCCCTTCTTTTTAGGGCGGGAGTTAGTTGGATTTGAGCTCAGCTACCTTGAATAATTTTGCTTGACTTGGAGACCACCCCATTAAATACTTCAATGCCTTTATGTCATGAATTCTAGTAATTAATTATTGTGAAGGTTGTAGTACAAACCAATGATTTATTCAAACCATATGCACATGCAATAGGATCAGTGTAAAAAAAAAGCATCATGCTTAAAGGTTCCTAGTCCATAGGTCATGATCCAAAGGTTAAATACATTGTTGATCTACAAGGAAAGAGTTGCAAGATTAAATAAACAAGTAGCATTTGAATGTAAGCACAATAACTTTCAAGAGCCAAACTTATGTCCATCTATAGGTAATTTACCTTCACTTGAGAACCATGGGGAATTGGTGGTGAACCATCAACATTATTAGGCCAAAAGATCTCCCAAACGCCAAACTCATTCTATTAAAAAACAATTAATATTTGTAGAATTAAACACTAGATGTTATTTAAATATAGAAATAGACATTACCAATGTAAATCAACACAGCTTTCTAAGCACTTAGAACACAGTCACCTTCCCTTTTATACTTGAGACTGCATGGCATTAAATATATGAATTTGTTGATACAATTAATTGTTACATAAGCAAGGTGACTTTTGCACTTAATTATAAAAACTTTGACAAGGTTTATCTTCTTTTCTATTTGGAGCTTTTAAGAATACCAACTGCACCAGACTATACACCTAATCTTTGGTCCATTAAGAAAAATATTCATGCTCACATATATATATATATATATATATACATAAAAAGATCCATGTTTACATTCAGATTTAACATTAAGCTAGTGTTTTGATAAACCAAGCTTAAATAACCTTTAACTTCTTTCAGCATGAGCATTTAGAGAAGATATAAGCATTGACTTATGAACAGCTGCTATTGCAAATACTACAGTTTCTTAAGGCATACATCTTAGAGCCCATAGGTC
The DNA here is from genome assembly GCF_002303985.1 of Durio zibethinus. The sequence continues at coordinate 15,509,206 of NW_019167938.1, read as the reverse complement.
AGAGTCAAAGAGAAAAGCAGGGGAGACAGTAGTTCATTAAAAGTAACACAAATGATGTGTAGTTCATCAATAGATATAAAATTGCAAGAAGGCTGCCTCAGAAACAAAGTGTGGAGTTACTGATATTTTGACAGCACCAACTCCATCTTGTGACTGCATTATGTATGTCATGTATAGGAGGAGAGGAATCAGAAAGCAATCAAAGAAAATCATTTGTAGGTGCTTCTACTAAAGTATTGCTCAATTATTATGTACTTCACTACACTTAATGTCAAGTAACCCATCAATGGCAGGTCAGTTCTCACAGACATGGAAAATAACAATTCAATACACACATGGCATTTATTCTTGTAGAAGAAAGCATAACATACCCGGCTCATAATATCTACATTAGGGTTCCAATTGTTGAAATCTCCAATCAGTGCTAATGACTGAAAAAGAAAATGCAGTAAAATAATCACAAAAATTGAAGAGAAAATAGAAAACTTAGAAGTTAATAAAGACGTTTTTGATTGCATAGAAGTTAGTAAGATTAATGGTTAAAATCTCATAATGTTATTAAGATTCCAAAAATTATTAATTAAAAGATTTAAAAAATTAATCTATTTACCAAAAAAATTTAAATAATTATGACTATTTGAATAATTATCTATTTCAAATTACTATAACCTTTTGTTTTGTCATAAAATGATTTTTTCTGTTCGTAGAAGCTTATTTCGAATAAGATATTACAAATTTATTAATATTAAGACAATTAATAAGTAAAAGATTTAAAAAATAAATCTATTTACCTAACAAGTTCAAATCTTTATGAGTATTTAAACAATTATTTATTTCAAATTGTTATGTTATTTTGTTTTGTTACAAATAAATTTATTTCTATTTATAAAAGCTTTTTCTAAATGAAATAGTACTAATTTATTAAAATTAACAAGAAATTTGGAGATCAAATTAACACCATGAGAAAAATCACAGGCATCGTAACATATAAGTCTATAAACTTGACCACTAGATATAAAAATAAGTAGTTATCAATTTTTTTTTATTTATGTGAAATTGGTCAACTTATTGAATTTATCTTATTTTAAAAAAATCCTAAGCTTGACTAGGAGTATAAAAGAATAGACTATGGTTTTTTAAATAGAACTTAGTTCAAAAGTTTAATTACGTGTGAGAAATTAGTATCAATTAATCATATATTATTCTAAAATTAATCTTAATTAAAATGATATTTAGAGTCATTTTTTTTATCTTTTCTTAATTAAAAGTAAATAAAAATTCTTTTTATTGGAATATATTTTATATTTTCTAAAAATATACATAATAAATAAATAAATAAATAACGATAAATTAATAAATGAATAATAATAATAAAACAAAAATTTTTTTAAAAGTAAATGAATGACAGGAAGGAAAGGAATGACAATACCAAAGTTGGGCAGATTTAAATTTTTGGGCTTGATCTTTATTTCTTCAAGTGGACATATCTAAGTTGTCGAATTAAAGGACTGGGAAGACAAATATAGCTTTGGAGCGGCGGGTCAAATTGAACAAACCTGTTCCTTCATCTTCTTTATTTTAATGATTTTGTACCTCCCACAAACAAAACGTCTAGTTTCAAAGAATGTCCGTTATTCTAAAAATAAACCCTGATTTTTCTTTCCCTTTTTACCCTTAAAGTCAGACAGTACTTCCCCTAAATAAACAGAACACAAATTTCAACAAATTTCAAATTACTTATTAGTCAGACCTACTGGATCAACAAAATTTCAATTTAGTTAATGCTGAACCATACAATATGTTTAGTTAACCATGTTTGTTTTAATCGAAGGTAAAATATGTTTATTTACTTACAAGTCAATTATGTTAATCATGTTTGTTATAGTTGTGATTTTGGATGATGTATTTGATTAATTGAAGGTTTTTTTTACATGTTCATATATTCATTGCTACAGCCGGTTCTTTCTTATGACGACCTTGTCTGCCACCAATAGAGAGCAGCCCATGTGGTGGAAAAAATAATTGTATGCATATATAAAGCCTTTTCTAATGGAGATCTTCCTAGAAATTTATCATAGTAGATTTTGCTTTGAACAAATTTCAGAGTCTCTTTACTAGAAATTGTATACATATAAAAGCCTTTTCTAATGCAGCCTTTTCCATTAAAGATGTTGTAAGCTGTGAAAAAAATGCGCTTAAGTAAATTTCTTTCTCATGAGTTTTGCACCGATTAGTCAAAAGTTGATGGTAGAAGAAATACTCAAGCCATGCAAAATACAAGGGAGGTCTGAATGTTGGTTGAAAGGTATTAAAGTTTGATGGAATCCAAGGGTTAACATAGGATTCTGTTTTGATATGTTCATTTATGCTTTAATCAGACAATTAAAGTATCCTAAGCCTGAAGTCAGATTTGAATCAGACAATTAACTTCTACAATATATTTTGATGATGTCTGCTTATTTTGGAGAGTAATGTTTTTTTTTTTTTAATTTCCTATCTGCAGGACTATTTAATTTCTTATGACCCTATTTTTAATGCAATATACCACAAGGACTCCATTGCCTGGAAAGCCACTGATGTATAATATTATAAATAATTTTATCTGCAGGACTACGGTTGGGGTTATTTAATAGTATAAATTATTTCATTATTTCATTATTTTTGGTTGTCTATAATATAATTTTAATAATATGAATATTCCCTAAATCATATTTTTAACCTTATGTTTGAGATGTGGTTTCGATAACAGAAAGCTTAATGAAAAACTCAAAAGGAAGACTATGTACAAGCAATGGCATAATCTTGAAGTGACAGAGTTAAAAGGAGCATTACCTCAAAGAGTCAAGATTGTCCAATTTGACGACGTCCAAGTTTGAACAATACCCTACATCAAGGCAATAAGAGGAGCAAAAGTAGTTAGACAAGACATAAAGAAGAGACAACGGCTCAACCCTGTATGATTGATGTAGGAAGGAGAGCAGTAAACCTCTATTTGTCCGCCTTGCTACGGCATCTTTGTTTGTTGGTCAAATCATGTTATTCATGGAATATGCGATACATGATATTAGGAGCAGTGTCATTTATCACCCCAAACCCCCAAAAGGCAGGTAAATAGATTATTAAAATAATCGGGAAATAGAAGACACGTAATAAACGAAATTGTGAGATACATTACCTCTTTCAAACTTTCCTTGTGTGATTACCAACGATTACCCTTTTGAACAGAAAAATGTACAGGAAAAAAGTAAATATCTGCAATACGAGAAAAATTGGTATTAAATAAAAGACAAGAGTCCAATGTTGGCAAAGCAGAAGTCCCTATTCATCTCAAGTCATGTCAGACACATCCCAGAACACTACTTTACATCAACGGACTACTGATTGCTGCAAAATAATGAAATCGATCAATGAGACATTATCTGTTTGGAAGAGAAAGCGGGTAAAATAGAGGAAAACCTGTTGCAAATAGAGGGATTGTGTGCGTCGCCAGAAATCGAAGATGTAAAACCTGTTACCAATAGAGGGATAGTTTTCCTCCCGATTCAGAAACCCTAATAAGATGGGGAGGGCAGGTATCTGAACTGGTGTAGGCGGGACCATCCAAATTGACTTGGCAAAATAAACTTTTATCCGAACACAGATACGGTGCGCTTCCGCGAAAAATGTTGGTTCCGCTTTCATTCGGTAATTATGGTCTATCAATTATTAAAACGGTGCGTTTAAGTAAAATTAGGGTGTGCTTTAAGTGGTGATGTATCCATCCCAACTTCAAATGGCGATAGCTTTGCGCCCGGTGGTCGGATCGAGACAATTTTTTTTTTATTCCATGTAACTTTTTGAGATCTATGCGTTGGGCAGTTTGCCGACAAATTTTCTCAAAAAACCCTTGTTTTGGGTTTGAAATTTAATTTTTTTATTTTTTTAATGAATTTTAAAATATTAAATTGGCTCATTAGCCTTCTTTGTTGAGATCAAAATTGAATTGGATTGTATGAAATCAAGGTGGATTAAATGTGTGCCATCAAAGAGTCCAAAATTTTATTTCCTTATAACACTTATTATAGCTAATATAAAAGTTAGTTTAATATTGTTAAATTTAAAATATTGTATTGGATAATATTTTGTTGTCTAATTTCTACTGCTTGGGTTCAAATCTTTTTAATAGCGATTCAAAAGGTTTTTTTTTTTTAATATCCAAGTTTCTTTCACATAAGTCATGAGTCATAGGCTTTTTTTCAAATAACTCTTTTAAATATCCAAGTTTCTTCTACAAAACTCTTACATATCTATGTTTCTTCTACATAACTTATGAACCATAGACTACAACTTTTTTTCACATAAATTCTATTATTGTGCTTAAATTACTCGTTTTGAAGCTAAAACAATTGGTGGGGAATTCCTTTCAATTTGTTATTAACACATTTACAGATAGTTAATTTTAATTTATCAATTGTCACTATATTGATTTAGGTACTTAATTATGTGGTAACTAAATTGGTCAAACCTTAAGTTGTTCGAAAGAAGAGTTGTGTCGATGGTGGTCGAGACAAGTGCTCATTCATAGGCAAGACTTCAACTCCAAAACTTGATTATCCAAGATTAGCCTTCAATCAAATAAGGTGCTCTGGAACTCAATAAGATTAGCCTTCAATCAAATAAGTTATTGCAAAACACACATCACACATAAAAATTACAAATGATAGAAAGAAAATAAGGTAATATAGGCAAGAATAATTTATATTCACTCAATGGTTGTTGTGTACAAATGAGGGTGGTCTTTTTACATTAATGGCTAAGATTGAACGAATCTAGTAGCTCTCATAAAGTCTATAGATTACATTGGTTAACAAGATTACATAGAATCCATGATTACATAGAGATTACATCGATTAACAAGATTACATAGAAGATGTCTTAGAGATGATTTAGTACCATGATTACATAGTCAATCCTTGATTCTAGGAAGTGATTTAGCACCACAATCTTTAGCATCTTTGATCTTCTAGAAAGATGTTGATTAATTGATGGTAGTGATTAAGACTCTAGAAGCTTAAGCATGGTGTTCAGGTTTGGCAGAATTAAGCTAGGCCCAAGTGTAAGAATTGATGAGTGGTGCACGGGCACACAATCAGACGTTTAAGCATATAGAGTTTATTCACATTCCATCCAAGACAGCACGGTGTTTGGTTTGAGACTAGAGCCTGTGACATCAGCACCTACAGAAGAGGTGTTCGGGGGATTAAGTGCTAGGTACCTATCAAAGAAGAGCTTGAGGCAACATCTTGGGGCAACAACGAGCCAGCATCTGCAGTCAATGGTGTTGGACACAATTGGCTACACTAGCCAAAGGTCAGATGCTATCGATGACGTTCGAGGTAACAACCTGCATCGAAGGCCAGCGTGTAGCGATGGAGTTCGAGGGAAGTGCCCAACACCCGAGCCCAGGTGTGGGCGCTTGGTACGCAACCTAGCATGTGCTGATGGTGTTTGAGGGAATTGCCTGCATAAAGGGTCAGCATGGGCCGATGTTGGTCGAGGCAAGTGCTGAGACCAATGGCCAACATGTCCCAATGGTGGTCGAGGCAAGGGCATGTGTCACAGTCAGCAAGCAAGCTGGGACTAGCCCTGGGGTTTTGGCCAATGATGGTCGATGCATGTGCTACACCATATGCCAGCATATGCCGTTGATGGTCGATACCTTGGCTAAAGTTCAATTTTAGGCCACGATGCACATACTGGGCTTGAGCATGTGCTGATGCTATATTTTTTTACCTAAGGCACCATCATCGGAGCATCGTCGGAGAACCTAACTAGCGGCATGAGGGTTTCGACGATTGAGGGTGGGAGGTCGAGGGGTGTGCGCACATAATGTGCGATGGGTATTGGTACTTGGCCCTTATATTGTCCCCCTATCTTGCATGTAACTTCAAGAACTCACACCCTCTTAGAAAGCATTTGAGCTTTTAAATGTTTACTGCCAGTAGTAATTTAAATATCTAAAATGGGGATACTTCTTTCAAATGGTGACAAAATCTTTTACACTTTAATTTTTTAGCTAAATTGTTTTAGGCATGCCAAAAAAATACAAAGATTAGGTCTACCAAATTTGGGGTCGAAACTCTTTAAAAAATTTTAGAGAAATCTTGAACCATAAAATTTTTAAAAATCGTGAAAAATATAAAATCAGTCATCTTGCTATGAAACTTCACATGAAGGCTTAAGGGACCATTGTATGAATTTACAAGCCATAAAAAATGGCATTGGCACAGTAAAAATATGAAGATGTGCCTAAACCTATCCACTACTTAATCGAGATGCGCATGGTGCTCGAACTTGGCTCAAGACACTGATGCGTAGTGCACAGGCAATGGGGAACGCTTATATGAATTCACAGGCCATAAAAATGGCTTTGGCATGACAGAAATATGAGGTTGTGTTTAAACCCACCTACTGTCCGATCGTGGTACACATGGTGTGTGGCCTAGCTTAGGTACAGAAGTTTAGTGCTCGACCCAGTATATGTCAATGGTATTAGAGGGAACTGCCCGCATAAAAGACTAGCATGTGCTGATAGTGGTCGAGGCATGTGCCATGACCAAGGGCCAACATATCTCGATGATGGTTGAGACAAAGACATGTGTCACGATCAGCAAGCAAGCTGGTACTAGTCTTGGGGTTCTAGTGGGATAGGGTCTGATAGCCTAGGGGACTAGGCCTTGAGGTTTACTTGAGGCACAGGTAGAGGGAACTAGATCAGGATAGTGGTACGGGCAGCGATTAGGACTCCAAAGGCTCAAGCACAGTGTTCAGGTTTAGCAAAATTAAGCTAGGACTAGGTCAGTTGATAGTGGTGCACCTACGAAGGATTTCACCAATTAGCTTTCTTATGGCTTACAGGTTTTCTAACCTATTGACTCACACACATATCAGGCTCCTTAGTCCATGTTTCAAGATGTGTCGGATGAGGACTTCGCAGGTCGATGTCAAGAGCACTCCGATTTTGGGGCACACAGAGACGACGCATGCTGCGTTCCACGATTGTAATGATGATGTCTTCGTAGGCATATTGAAAGCTCAGGCTTGGGCTATCATCATGACCCGTGTTAGTTTACACCTTAAGCCAATTGGTCGACCAGCTCTCGTCGTTCCACATCTGACCGAGGTATATTGTTAGGCTTCATCTGACTTGAGGTGATAATGTGAGCATCAGTTGAGTGATACAGGGGTTTCGACGAGCTTTAAGAGGATAATGAGAGTGCATCACCAAAGACGAAGCATGCTATGAGCTTTACCATTAATAGTCATAATGCTGTCATTATCGGGGACTCACTTTTGGGCCAACCATAATCGATCGAATCATGAGAGGCCATTTTCTACCTCCTTCCCTCCCTTTGAGTAAGATGAGTAAGTGGGTCAGAGAGGGGTGATAGTGCATTACACCCAAGTAGGTATGCCTTCAACCTAGTGCCTTAGGACATACCAAGGGCCAGCATGTGTTGATGGTGTTTGATGTAACTGCCTGCACCTAGGGCCATCTCTTATCGATGTTGATCGAGGCATGTGCCTGTTGTTTGAGGGATGCATGTATTGATGGTGGTTAAGGAAAGTGCTATACCAATGGCTAGCTTGTATCGATGGTGGTCGAGGCATGTGCTCACTCTAAGGCTTAGCATACGTCGATGGTATTCGAGGTAGATACCTGAACCAAGGCCCAACATGTGCTAATGATGCTTAAGGCAACTGTCTACATACACCAAAGGCCATCTTCTATCGATGTTGATCGAAGCATGGCACGTGTCAATGGTGGTTGAGGCTAGTGCCCGTACCAAAGGTCAGCTTATGCTGATGGTGGTCAAGGCATGTGCTTGCATCGATTCCAGATTATGCTAATGTTGATCAAGGCATGCATGTGTCGATGATGATTAAGGTAAGTGCATGTGCCAAAGGCCAACATGTACCGATGGTGGTCAAGGCAAGTACCTATACCAAGGGCCAACTTGCACCGATAATGGTCAATACATGTGCTCGCACTATATTCCAACATGTGCCGTTAACTGTTGAGGCCTTGGTTAAAGTTTAATTTTGGGCCATAGTGTACATGTTAGGCTTGAGCATGTGCTAGTGCCGTATTTTTTCACTTAGGGCACCATCGTCGGGGCATCGTTAGAGAACCTGACCAGTTGCATAGGGGTTTCAGTGATTGGGGTAGAGAGTCAGGGGGTGTGTGCACATGATTTATGATGGGTATTGGTACTTGGCCCTTATATTGGCCCCTTATCCCACATGCAACCTCGAGAGCTCACAATCTCTTAAAGAGCATTTGAGCTTTTGTAGGTTTGTTGTCAATAGCCATTCAAGTGTCTGAAATGGAGACACTTCTTTCAAATGGCCATAAATCATCTACACTTTGATTTTTTAGTTGAATTTTTTTATGCATGCCAACAAAAATACAAGGATCAGGTATACCAAATTTAAGGTCGAAACTCCTAAAAAAATTAAAAAAAAATCTTGAACCATAAAAAATTTTAAAAATTATAAAAAATAAAAAATGAGTCCTCTTGCCATGAAACTTCACATGAAGGCTTAGAGGACCATTGTATGAATTTACAAGCCATAAAAAATGGCATTGGCACAATAGAAATATAGAGATGTGCCTAAACCTACCCACCACCTAGTCGTGGCGTGCATGGTGCTTGAATTGAGCTCAGGACATCAATGTGTGGTGCACGAGCACTGGAGAGTGCTTATATGAATTCACATGCCATAAAAATGGCTTTGGCACGATAAAAATATGAGGTTATGTTTGAACCCACGTACTGCCTGATCGTGGTGCGCAGTCCGAGCCTAAGTGTGGGTGCTTGGTACGTGACCCAGCATGTACGAATGGTGTTTAAGGGAACTACCCATATAAAGAGCCAGCATGTGTCGATGGTGGTCGAGACATGTGCCGAGACCAAGGGCCAACATGTCTTGATGGCCATCGAGGTAAGGGCATGTGTCACGGTTAGCAAGTAAACTAGGATTGGCCTTGGGGTTCTAATGAGATAGGGTCCGACTGCTTAGGGGACTAGGCCTTAAGGCCTACTCAAGGCATAGGTATAAGAAACTAGATCGGGATAGTGGTACGGGTAGTGATCAAGATTCTAGAGGCTCAGGCATGGTGTTTAGGTTCGACAGAATTGAGCTAGGCATAGGTAGGTCAGTGATGATACAGCCACGAGGGATCTCACCAATTAGCTTTTTTGCATCTTATGAGTTTTCTAACCTATTGACTTGCACACATGTCAGACTCTTTGGCTCGTATTGTAAGATGGGCTAGATAGGGAACCCACAGGCTGATGTCGAAATATGCCAGTGTCGGAGCACACCAAGATAACGCTTATTGTGTTTCATAATTACGACGATGACATCTCCATGGGCATATTGAAAGCCTGAGCTTGGGCTATCGTTGTGACCTATATCGATCCATGCCTTGAACCGATTGGTCAATCATCTTTCATCGTTCTACATCTGACTGAGGTGTATCGTCAGCCCTCATTTGACTTGGGGTCATGATGTGAGCATCGGTCTAGTGATGCGGGGCATTTGATGGGGTTTGGGTGGACAACGAGAGTGCATCACTAGAGACAGGGCACACTAAGAGCTTTACCATAGATGATCATGATGCTATTGTTATCGGGGACTCACATTTGAGACAACCACGATCGACCAAATCACAGGAGGCCATCTTTATTTCCCCTTCCTCTTTTGGTCCAAAGGGTAAGGGGGTCGGAGGGGGGACGATGGTGCATTACACCTAAGTAGGTGTACCTTCAACCTAGTGGCTTGGGGCACACAAAGGGCAGTATGTATCGATGGTGTTCGAGGTAATTATCTGCACTTAAGGCCATCTCTTACCAATGTTGATCGAGGCATGTGCCCACATAGATTTCAGATTGTGTCAATGTAGATCGAAGCATGCATGTGTTGATGGTCATCAAAGAAAGTGCTCGTACCAATGGCTAACTTGTGTCGATTGTGGTTAAGGCATGTTCTCACTCCAAGGCCTAGCATGCACTGATGGTGTTTGAGGCAGATGCCCGGACTAAGGCCCAACATATGCGATGGTGCTCGAGGTAACTTCCCCTGTACTAAGGGTTATCTTCTGTTGATGTTGATCAAGGTATGGCACGTGTCGATGGTGGTTGAAAAAAATGCCTGTACCAAGGGTCGGCTTGTGCCGATGGTGGTTGAGGCATGTGTTCACATCGATTCTAAATTGTACCGATGTTGATCGAGGCATGTATGTGCCAATGGTGGTTGAGGTAAGTGCTCGTACTAAGAGCCAACATGTGTCAATGGTGGTCGAGGTAAGTGCCCATACCAAAGGCCAGCTTGTGCCGATGATGGTTGATGCATGTGTCTGCACCATATGTTAGCATGTGCCATAGATGGTCGAAGCTTTGGTCGAAGTTTAATTTTGGCCACGGTGCATATGCTAGGCTCGAGCATGTACTGGTACAACATTTTTTTACCTAGGGCACCATTATCGGAGCATCGTCAAAGAACCTGACCAGTAGTATGGGGGTTTCGACGATTGGGGGTAGGAGGTAGGGGGTGTGTGCACATGTCGCATGAAACGAGTCATTGAGTGTCGATGGTAAAGCATGTGTTGGTGCCTTATTTTTTCACTCGGGACACCATCATCGGAGTATCATCGGAGTAATGCTAGAGAACCTAACAGACGGAATGAGGGTTTCGATGATTGAGGATAGGGGGTCAGGAGGAGTATGCACATGATGTGCAATGGGTACTAGTATTTGGTCCTTATATTGACCCCCTATCTTGCATGCAACCTCGAGAACTCACACCCCTTTAAATAGCATTCGAGCTTTTATAGCTTCGCTGTCAGTAGTCATTCAAGCATCTAAAATGGGGACACTTCTTTCAAATGGCTATAAAATCTTTAACACTTTTAATTTTTTAACTGTATTTTTTTGTGCATGCCAACAAAAACACGAGGATCAGGTCTACCAAATTTATGATTGAAATTCCTTCTAAAAAAATTTTTAAAAAATCTCAAATCGCATAAAATTTCAAAAATCATGAAAAGTAAAAAACGAGTCATCTTGCCTTGAAACTTCACATGAAGGCTAGCATGGTAGAAATATGAAGATGGGTGCTTAGGGGACCATTGTATGAATTTACAAGCCATAAAAAATGGCATTGGCATGGTAGAAATATGAAGATGTATCTAAACCCACCCACCACTCGATCGAGGCACTCATGGTGCTTGGATCGAGCTTAAGACACCGATGCATGGTGCGTGGGTGCTAGGGAGCACTCATATGAATTCACAGGCCATAAAAATGGCTTTGGCATGATAGAAATATAAGGTTGTGTCTAAACCCACCTATTGCCCAATTGTGGTGTGCATGGAACGTGGCTCGAGCCTAGGTGCTAGCGCTTGGTGCGCGACCTAGCATGTACCAATGGTGTTCTAGGGAATTACCCATATAAAGGGCCAGTATGTGTCGACGGTTGTCGAGGCATGTGTCGAGACCAAGAGCCAACATGTCTCGATGGTGGTTGAGACAAGGGCATGTCATGGTTGGCAAGCAAGTTGGGATTGGCCTTGGGGTTCTAGCAGGACAGGGTCTGACAGCCTAGGGGACCAAGCCTTGAGGCTTACTTGAAATGTAGGTCAAGGGAATTAGACCGAAGTAGTGGTACAGGTAGTGATCATGACTCTAGAGGCTCAGACAGGATGTTTAGGTTTGACAGAATTGAGCTAAGCCCAGGTTGATCGGTGGTGGTGCACTAGCAAAGGATCTCGCTAATTAGCTTCCTTGTAACTTACAGGTTTTCTAGCTCATTGACTTACACATATGTTAGACTTCTTAGTTTGTGTTTTAAGATCGGCTGGATAAGGACCCCGCAAGCTAATGCCAGGAGCACGTCAGTGTCAGGGCACACTAAGATGACAAGTGCTATGTTCCATGATCATAGTGATGACATTTTTACGGGCATCTTGAAAGCTCGGGCTTAGGCTACCGTCGTGACCTATGTCAGTTCACACATAAAGCTGATTGATCGACCAGCTCTCGTCGTTCCACATCCGACTAAGACATATCATCAACCTCATTTGACCTGAAGTCATGATGCAAGCATTGGTCAAGTGAAACAGGAGCTCCGACGAGGTCTAGGTGAATAACGAGCATGCATCATCGAAGATGTGGCATGCTGGGAGCTTTACCATTGATGCTCATGATGTTGTCATTGCTAGGGACTAGCATTTGGGCCAACCACGACTGATCAAATTACAAGAGGCCATCTTTCACCCCCTCTCTCCTTTTGAGCTCGATGGGCAAGGGGTCAGAGGGGGGTGATGGTGTATTACACCCAGGTTGGTGTGCCTTCAGCCCAATGGCTTGGGGCACACCAAAGGCCAACTCGTGCCGATAGTGTTCGACGTAACTGCCTATATCTAGGGCCATCTCTCATTAATTCTGATCAAGGTATGTGCCTACATCGATTTCAGATTATGTCAATGCTGATTGAGACATGCATGTATCGATGGTGGTCAAGGAAAGTACCCGTACCAATGGCTAGCTTATGTCATGGTGGTTAAGGCATGTGCTCGTTTTAAGGCCCAGTATGCTACGATGGTGTTTGAGGTAGTTGCTTGGACCAAAGCCTAGCATATACCGATGGTGTTCAAGGTAATTGCCTACCCACACTAAAGGCCATCTTCTATCGATGCTAATCGAGACATGGCACGTGTCGATGGTGGTTAGGGCAAGTGCCTGTACCAAGCGTCGACCTGTGTCGATGGTGGTTGAGGCATGTGCTTGCATCAATTCTAGATTGTGTCAATGCTGATTGAGGCATACATGTGCCAATGATGGTTAAGGCAAGCGCCCACACCAAGGGCCAGTATGTGTCGATGGTGGTCGAGGCAAGTGCCTGTACCAAAGGCCAGCTTGTGCCAATAATGGTTAATGCATATGCCCACACCATGTGCTAGCATGTGCCGTTGATGGTCACGGCTTTGGTTAAAGTTTGATTTTGGGCCATAGTGCACATCTAGGCTCGAGCATGTACTGGTGTCACATTTTTTTGCTCAGAGCACCATTGTCAGAGCATTTTCGGATCATCGTCGGTGAACCTGACTAACAACATAGGGGTTCTGACGATTGAGGGTAGGGGCTGGGGGTATGTGCACATGATGTGTGATGGGTGCTGGTACTTGGTCCTTATATTGGCCCCATATTTTGCATTGAACCTTAAGAACTCATACCCGCTTAAAGAGCATTGAGCTTTTACAAGTTTGTTGCTAGTTGTTGTTCAAACGTTTAAAATAGGGACACTTCTTTCAAATGGCCACAAAATCTTCTACACTTTAATTTTTTAGCTGATTTTTTTTGTGCATGCCAACAAAAATACAAGGATCAGTTCTACAAAATTTGGGGTTGAAACTTTTTCTAAAAAAATTTTAAAAAATCTTGAACCATAAAAAATTGTAAAAATCATAAAAAATAGAAAATGAGTCATCTCGCCATGAAACTTCATATAAAGGCTTAGGGGACCATTGTATGAATTTAAAAGCGATAAAAAATGACATTGGCATGGTAGAAATATAAAGATGTGCCTAAACCTACCCATCATCTGATCGTGGCGTGCATGGTGCTTGGACCGAGCTTAAGACATCGACATATGGTGCACGGGCGTTGATGAGTGCTCATATGAATTCATAGGACATAAAAATGGCTTTGGGACAGCAAAAATATAAGGTTTTGTCTGAACCCACCTACTGCTTAATCGTGGTGTGTACAATGGATGACCTGGGCTTAGGTATGGACGCTTGGTGCGCGACCTAGCATGTGCTGATGTTGGTTGAGGCATGTATCGAGACCAAGGGCCAACTTCTCTTGATGGTGGTCGAGGTAAGGGCGTGCATCATGATTAGCAAGCAAGCTGGGATTGGCCCTAGAGTTCTAGAGAGACAAGGTTTGACAGCCCAAGGGTCCAAGCCTTGAGGCCTACTCGAGGTACAGGTCAAGGGAACTAGATCGAAACAATGGTGTGGGCAGTGATCAGGACTCCAAAGGCTCAAGCACGATGTTCAGGTTTGGCAAAATTGAGTTAGGCCTAAGTCGGTCGATGGTGCACCTGTGAAAGATCTTGCCAATTAGCTTTCTTGTGCCTTATGAGTTTTCTAGCCCATTGACTTGCACACATGTCAAACTTCTTAGCCCATGTTTCAAGATGGGCTAAATGGGAAGCTTGTAGGTTGATGCTAGAAGCACGTCAGTGCTAGGGCATGTTGAGATAATGTGTGCTGTGTTCCATGATCATGGTGACGATGTCTCCGCAGGCATATTGAAAGGCTGAGCTTGGGTTGCTACCACGATCGGCATTAGTCCATACCCTGAGCTGATTAGCCAATCAGCTCTTATTGTTCCACATCCAATTAGGGTGCATTATCGGTCTCCATCTGACTTAGTGTCATGACGTGAGCATCGGTCGAGTGATGTAGGGGGTCCAACGGGGTTCGAGTGGACAACGATAGTGCATTACTAGAGACGAGGCATGTCGAAAGCTTTACCACCAACTGTCACGATTTTGTCATTGCCAGGGACTCACTTTTAGCCCAACCACAATCGACTAGATCATAAGAGGCCATCTTTTGCCCCCTCTTTCTTTTTGAGCCCAATGAACGAGGGGGTCGGAAGGGGGTGATGGTGCATTACACCCAGGCATGTGTGCCCTTGACCTAGTGGTTTAAGGTGCACCAAGAGCTAGTATGTGCCGATAATGTTCGAGATAACTACTTGCACTTAGGGCCATCTCTTACCAATGTTGATTTAGGCATATGCCTGCACCGATCATAGATTGTGTCGATGCTGATCAAGGCATATATGTGCCATTGGTGGTCGAGGAAAGTGCCTGTACTAATGGCCAGTTTGTGCCAATAGTGGTCAAGGCATGTACCCATTTTAAAGCCCAGCATGCGCTGGTGGTGTTCGAGGTAGATGCCCACACCAAGGCCCAGTATGTGCTAATAGTGCTCGAGGCAACTGCCCACCTGCACCAAAGGCCATTTTCTGTCAATGCTGATCGAGGCATGGCATGTGTCGATGGTGGTTAAGGTAAGTGCTCGTACCATAGGCTGGCTTGTGCGAATGGTGGTGAAGGCATATGCTCGTATTGGTTCCAGATTATGCTATTGTTGATTGAGGCATACATGTGCCGATGGTGGTCAAGGCAAGTGCCTATGCCAAGGGCTAGTATGTACTGATGGTGATAGAGTCAAGTGCTTCTACAAAGGGCCAGCTTGTATCAATGATGGTCGATGCATGTGCTTGCACTATACGTCAACATGAGCTATTGATGGTCGAGGCCTTTGTTGAAGTTTGATTTTGGACCATGATGCATATGCTAGGCTTGAGCATGTGCTAGTGCCATATTTTTTCTCCTGCGTCACCATCATCGAGGCATCAATGAAGCATCACCGAAGAACCTAACCAACGACATAAAGGTTCCAGTGATTGGGGGTAAGGGGTCGGAGGGTGGGCACACATGATATGTGATAGGTGCTAGTACTTGGCCTTTATATTGGGCCCCTATCCTACATGCAACCTCAAGAACTCACACCCCCTTAAAGAGCATTCGAGCTTTTACAGGTTTGCTAATAGTAGCCATTCAAGCATCTAAAATTGGGACATTTCTTTCAAATGGCCATAAAATATTCTACACTTTGATTTTTTAGCTGAATTTTTTATACATGCTAACAACAATACAAGGATCAGGTCTACTAAATTTGGGGCCAAAACTCCTTCTAAAAATTTTTTTAAAAATCTTGAACCACAAAAAATTTTAAAAATTATGAAAAATAAAAAATGAGTCATCTTGCCATGAAACTTCACATAAAGGCTTAGGGGACCATTATATGAATTTACAAGCCATAAAAACTTGCATTGGGATAGTAAAAAATGAAGATGTGCCTAAACCCACCCACCACTTGGTCGTGGCATGCTTGGTGCTCGAACCGAGCTTAAGACACAAGCGCATGGTGCATGAGCACTGGAGAGCACTCATATGAATTCACAGGCCATAAAAATGGCTTTGCATGGCAGAAATATGAGGTTTTGTCTGAACATACCTTCTACCCGATCGTGGTGTGCATGGTACGTGACTCGAGCCTAGGTACGAGTGCTTGGTGCATGACCCAGCATGTGCTAATGGTGTTTGAGGGAACTGCTCACATAAAAGGCCAGCATGTATCAATGGTGGTCGAGGTATGTGTCGAGACCAAGGGCCAACATGTACCGATAGTGGTCGAGGTAAAAACATGTGTTACGGTTAGCAAGCAAGCTAGGACTGGCCCGAGGTTCTAGCGGGATAGGATTCGATAGCCCAGGGGAGTCAGGCTTGAGGCCTACTTAAGGTGTAGGTCGAGGGAACTAGATCGAGACAGTGGTGTGGCCAGTGATCAAGACTCCAAAGGCTCAGGCATGGCATTCAAATTTGATAGAATTGAATTAAGCCTATATCTGTCAGTGGTGATGCATCTGTGAGGGAACTCACTAATTTGCATCCTTGTGACTTACGGGTTTTGTAGCTCATTGACTTGCACACTTATCAAACTCTTTGGTCCATGTTTCAAGATAGGCCGAATGGAGACCCTGTAGGCTGACACCGAGAGCACACTAGAGTTGGGGCACGTCGAGATGATGTGTGCTACATTCCACTATCGCGGTGACAACATCTTTTCGAGCATAGTGAAAGCCTGGACTTGGGATGGCATCGTGACTCGCATCGGTCCATGCCCCAAGTTGATCGATTGATCGATTCTCGTCATTCCAAATTTGATCGAGGCATATCGTCAGCCACCATCTGACCCGAGGTTGTGACATGAGCATTGACCAAGTGATGTGGAGGGTCTGACGGGGTTTGGGTGGATAACGTGCACACATCATTAGAGACGAGATATGCTAGGAGCTTTACGACGCTAGTCACAACATTGTCATTGCTAGGGACTATCATTTAGGCCAACTATGATGATCGAATCATGGGAGGCCATCTTTCAGCACCATCCCTCCCCACGAGCTTGATGGGTAAGGGGTCGAAAGAGGGGTGACGGTGCATGACACCCAACAGGTGTGCCTATGACCTAGTGTCTTCGGATGCACTAAGGGCTGGCATGTGCTGATGGTATTCGAGGTAACTACCTGCACCAAAGGCCATTTCTTATCAATGCTGATCAAGGCATGTATGTCGATGGTGGTAAAGGAAAATGCTCGTACCAATGGCCAATTTATGTTGATGGTGGTCAGGGCATGTGCTCGCTCCAAGGCCTAACATACATTAATGGTGCTAGAGGTAAATACTTGCACCAAGGCCCAGCATATGTCGATGGTGTTTGAGGTAATTGCCAACACTAAGGGTCATCTTCTGTCGATGCTGATCAAGGCATGATACATGCCAATGGTGGTCAAGGTAAGTACCTGTACCAAAGGTCAACTTATGCCGATGATGGTCAAGGCATATGCTCACATCGATTCTAGATTGTACCAATGCTAATCAAGGCATACATGTGCTAATGGTGGTCAAGGCATATGTCTGTACCAAGGGCTAGCATGTGCCGATGGTGGTCAACATAAGTGCCCCTACCAAGGGCTAGCTTGTGCCGCTAATGGTCGATGCATATGCTTGCATCATACGACAACATGTGCCGTTAATGGTTGTGGCCTTGGCCAAAGTTTGATTTTAGGCCACAGTACATATATTGGGCTTGAAAATGTGCTGATGTTGCATTTTTTCCCTAGGACACCATCACTGGAGCATCACCAAAGCATCACCAGAGAGCTTGATCGACGACATAAGGGTTTCGACAATTGGGGGTAAGGGGCCGAGGGGTGTGTGCGTATAATGTGCGATGGGTGCTAGTATTTGGCCCTTATATTGGCCTCCTATCCTGCATGCAACCTCGAGAACTCACACCCCTTTAAAAAGCACTTGAGCTTTTACTGGTTTACTGCCAGTAGTTGTTCAAGCATTTGAAAATGAGGACACTTCTTTGAAAAGGCTATAAAATCTTCTACACTTTGATTTTTAAGTTAATTTTTTTCATGCCAACAAAATATAAGGATCAGGACTACCAAATTTTGGGCCAAAACACCTTTTAAAAAAATTAAAAAAAATCTTGAACTACATAAAATTTTAAAATCATGAAAAATAGAAAACAAGTCATCTTGCCATGAAACTTCACATGAAGGCTTAGGGGACCATTGTATGAATTTACAAGCCATAAAAAATGGCATTGGCATGGTAGAAATATGAAGATGTGCCTAAACCCACCCACCGTTTGATCGAGGCACGCATGGTGCTCAAACCGAGCTTAAAGCATCGATACATGGTGCGTGAGCATTAAAGAGTGCTCATATGAATTTATAGGCCATAAAAATGGCTTTGGCATGGTAGAAATATAAGGTTGTGTCTGAACCCACCCATTACCTGGTCATGGTGCGCATGGTGCATGGCCTGGGCCTTGGTGCTGGTGCTTGGTGTGCGACCTAGCATATGTCGGTGGTGTTCGAGGGAACTGCCTGCATAAAGGGCCAGCATGTACTGATGATGGTCAAGGTAAGTGCCTGTGCCAAGGGCCAGCATGTGCCGAGGTGGTCAAGGTAAATGCCTGTACCAAGGGCAAGCTAGCACCGATGATGGTGCCTGCACCATATTCCAACATATGCCATTGATTGTTGAGGCCTTGGTTAAAGTCCGATTTTAGGCCACGGTGCACATGCTGGGCTTGAGCATGTGCTGGTGTCGTATTTTTTCACTTAGGGTACCATCATCGGGGCATCGTTGAAGAACCTGACTGGCCACATAGGGGTTTCGATGATTGAGGGTAGAGGGCCGGGGGGTGTGCGCACATGATTTGCAATGGGTGTTAGTACTTGGCCCTTATATTGGCCCCCTATCCCACATGCAACCTCAAGAGCTCACACCCCCTTAAAGAGTATTCGAGCTTTTGTAGGTTTGTTGCCAATAGCTGTTCAAGTGTTTAAAATGGAGATACTTCTTTCAAATAGCCACAAAATCATCTACACTTTGATTTTTTAGCTAAATTTTTTTGTGCATGCCAATAAAAATACAAGGATCAGGTCTACCAAATTTAAGGTCGAAACTCCTAAAAAAATTAAAAAAAATCTTGAACTATAAAAAATTTTAAAAATTGTGAAAAATAAAAAATGAGTCCTCATGCCATGAAACTTCACTTGAAGGCTTAGGGGACCATTGTATGAATTTACAAGCCATAAAAATGGCATTGGCATGATAGAAATATGAAGATGTGCCTAAACCTCCCACCACTTAATCGAGATACACATGGTACTCGAACCAAGCTTAAGACATCGATGCATGGTGCGCGAGCATTGAGAAGTGCTTATATGAATTCACAGGCCATAAAAATGGCTTTGGCATGGTAGAAATATGAGGTTATGTCTGAACCCACCTACTACCTGGTTGTGGTGCGCATGGTGCACGGCCTGGGCCTTGGTGCTAGAGCTTGGTGTGTGACCTAGCATGTGCCGAAGGTGTTCAAAAAAACTACCCACATAAAGGGCCAGCATGTACCGATGATGGTCAAGGCAAGTGCCTATGCTAAGGGCCAGCATGTGTCGAGGTGGTCAAGGTAAGTACCAGTACTAAGGGCTAGCTTGCACCAATAATGGTCGATGCATGTGCCCACACCATATTCCAGTATATGCCGTTAATTGTTGAAGCCTTGGTTAAAGTTTGATTTTAGGCCACGGTGCACATGCTGAGCTTAAGCATGTGCTGGTGTCGTATTTTTTTACCTAGGGTACCATCGTCGAGGCATTGTTAGAGAACCTGACCTGCTTTATAAGGGTTCCGACGATTAGGGGTAGAGGGCCGAAGATGTGCAAAAATGATTTGCGATGGGTGTTGGTACTTGGCCCTTATATTGGCCCCCTATCCCACATGCAACCTCGAGAGCTCACACCTCCTTAAAGAGCATTCGGGCTTTTATAGGTTTGTTGCCAGTAGCTGTTCAAGTGTTTGAAATGAGGGCATTTCTTTCAAATGGCCACAAAATCATCTACACTTTGATTTTTTAGCTAAATTTTTTTATGCATGCCAACAAAAATACAAGGATCGTGTCTACCAAATTTGGGGTCGAAACTCCTAAAAAAATTAAAAAAAATCTCGAATCATAAAAAATTTTAAAAATCGTGAAAAATAAAAAACGAGTCTTCTTGCCATGAAACTTCACATGAAGGTTTAGGGGACCATTATATGAATTTATAAGCCATAAAAAATGGCATTGGCATGGTAGAAATATGAAAATGTGCATAAACCCACCCACCGCCCAATCGAGGCATATATGGTACTCGAACCAGGCTTAAGACATCGATGCGTGGTGCATGAGCATTGAGAAGTGCTCATATGAATTCACAGGCCATAAAAATGGCTTTGGCATGGTAGATATATGAGGTTGTGTCTGAACCTACCTACTACTTGATCGTGGTACATATGGTGCACGACCTGAGCCTTGGTGCTAGTGCTTGGTGTGTGATCTAGCATGTGCTGATGGTGTTTGAGGGAACTATAAGCATAAAGGGCTAGCATGTGCCAATGATGGTAGAGGCATATGTTGAGACCAAAGGCCAACATGTCCTAATGGTGGTTGAGGCAAGGGCATGTGTCACGGTCAGCAAGCAAGCTGGGATTGGCCTTGGGGTTCTAGTGGGATAGGGTCTGATAGCTTAGGGGACTAGGCCTTGAGGCCTACTCAAGGTGTAGGTTAAGGGAACTAAACTAGGATAGTGGTATGCGCAGTGATCAGGACTCTAAAGGTGTAGGTATAGTGTTTAGGTTTGGTAAAATTAAGCTAGGCCCAGGTCAGTCTGTGGTGGTGCATTCATGAAGGATCTAGCTAATTAGCTTTCTTGCAGCTTACGAGTTTTTTGACCCATTGGCTCGGACACATGTCAAACTCTTTGGTTTGTGTTTTAAGATGGGTAGGATAGGGACCCTGTAGGCTGATTTTGGGAGCACATCGATGTTGTGGCATACCGAGACAACGTTGCTACGTTTTACGATCATAGTGATGATGTCTCTGCGAGCATATTGAAAGCCTGTGCTTGGGCGCTATCATGACCCATGTCATTCCACGCCCCGAACTGATCGGTCGACCAGCTTTCATCGTTTCAAATCCAACTGGGGCATATCATCGACCTCCATCTGACTTAAGATGGTGATGCAAGCAATGACCAAGTGATGCGAGGGGTCTAACGGGGTCTGAGAGGACAACGAGCATGCAATCTCGGAGATGAGGAACACCAAGAGCTTTAACATCGATGGTCACAATGTTGTCATTGTTGGGGATTCACATTTGGGCTAATCACGATTGATCGAACCACGAGAGGCCATTTTTTACCCCCTCCCTCTCCCCAAGCCCGATAAGCGAAGAGGTCAAATGGGGGGCGATGGTGCCAATGGTGTTCAAGGTAACTGCCTATATCTAGGGCCATCTCTTATTGATATTGATCGAGGCATGTACCTGTATTGGTTCTAGATTATGGCAATGATGATCAAGACATGCATATGTCGATAGTGGTTAAGGAAAGTACCCATACCAACAGCCAACTTATACCGATAGTGGTCGGGGCATGTGCTCACTCCAAGGCCCAGCATACGTCGATGGTGTTCGAGGTTGACACCCATACCAAGGCCCAACATATGCCAATGCTATTCAAGGTAACTACCTACACCAAGGGTCATTTTTTATTGATGCTAATCAAGGCATGGCATGTGTCAATGTAATCGAGGTAAGTACCCATACCAAAGGCCAGCTTATGCTGATGGTGGTTGGGCATGTGCCCGTACCAAGGGCCACCATGTGCCGATGGTGGTCGAGGTAAGTGCCCATACCAAAGGCCAGCTTAAGCCACTGATGGTCAATGCATATGCCTACACCATACACCAGCATGTGCCATTGATGGTCGAGGCCTTGGTCGAAGTTTGATTTTAGGTCATAGTGCACATGCTAGACTTAAGCATGTGCTGGTGCCATATTTTATTACTTGGGGCACCATCATTGGATCATCATCGAAGCATCACTAGAGAACCTGATCAATGACATGAGGGTTCCGGTGATTGGGGGTAGGGGGTTAGGGGTGTGTGTGCACTTGATATGCGATGGGTGCTAGTACTTAGACCGTATATTAGCCCTCTATCTGGCATGTAACCTCGAGAACTCATACCTCCTTAAAGAGCACTTGAGGTTTTATAAGTTTACTGCCAGTAGCCGTTCAAGTGTTTGAAATGGGGACACTTCTTTTAAATGGCCACAAAATCTTCTACACTTTGAATTTTTAGCTAATTTTTTTTGTACATGCCAACAAAAAAGCAATGATCAGGTATACCAATTTTAAGGTCAAAACTCTTAAAAACATTTTAAAAAATCATGAATCGTAAAATTTTTAAAAATCATAAAAAATAAAAAATGAATCATCTTGCCATGAAATTTCACATGAAGGCTTAGGGGACCATTGTATGAATTTACAAACCATAAAAATGGCATTGGATGGTAGAAATATAAAAATGCACCTAAATGCACCCAATGCTCGATCGTGGCAAACATGGTGCTTGGCTCAGGCTCAGGATATCGACGCGTTGTGTGCGGGTGCTAGAGAGCGCTCAGAAGAATTCATAGGCCATAAAAATAGCTTTGCAATGGTATAAATATGAGGATGTGTTCGAACAAACCTACTAGTCAATCATGGTGTGCATGGTGCGTGGCCTGGGCCTAGGTGCGGGTGCTTGGTGCATGACCCAAGATGTGCTGATAGTGTTCAAGGAAATTACCCGCATAAATGACCAGCATGTGTCGAGACCAAGGGCCAACATGTCCCAATGGTGGTCTAGGCAAAGGCATGTGTCACGGTGAGTAAGCAAGCTGGGACTACCTTGGGTTCTAGTAGGATAGGGTTTGACAGCCTAGGGGACAAGGCCTTAAGGCCTACTCGAGGCATAGGTTGAGGGAACTAGACTGGGACAATGGTGCGAGCAGCGATAAAGACTCTAAAGGCTTAGGCACAGTGTTCAGGTTTTATAAAATTGAGCTAGGCCCAAGTCGATCGATGGTGGTGCACCTGTGAGGGATCTCGCAAATTAGCATCCTTGTGCCTTATGAGTTTTCTAGCCCATTGACTCATACACCTATTGCAACCTGTGTTGATTCATGGCTCGAGCCAATCGATCGATCGACTCTCATCGTTCCACATCCAACCAAGACATATCGTCGGCCCCCATCTGACTTGGGTTCACGATAAGAGCATTGGTCGAGTGGTACGGGGGGTTCGACGGGGTTCAAGTGGACAACTAGTATACATCACTGGAAATGAGGCACGTCGGGAGCTTTATCACTGATGGTCACGTTGCTGTCATTGCCAGGGACTCACTTTTGGGCCAACCACAATTGATTAGATCACAGAAGGCCATCTTTCACCCCCTGCCTCCTCCTGAGCTCGACGGACGAGGGGGTTAGAGAGAGGTAATGGTGCATTACTCCCAGGTAGGTGTGCCCTCAGCCTAGTGGCTTAGGGGGCACCAAGAGCCAGTATATGCTGATGGTGTTCGAGTAATTGTTTGCACTTAGGGCCATCTTTTGCCAATGCTGATTGAAGCATGTTTTCAGACTAGTTCTAGATTATATTAATGTTGATTGAGGTATGTATGTGTTGATGGTGGTCAAGAAACTTGTGTTGATAGTGGTCGAGGCATTTGCTTGCTCCAAGGCCCAGCACGTACCGATGGTATTTGAGGCAGATGCTCATACTAAGGCCTAGCATATGCCGATGGTGTTTAAGGCAACTACCCTCCCACACCAAGGGCCATTTTTGTCAATGTTGATCGAGGTATGGCATAAGCTGATGGTGGTCAAGGTAAATGCCTGTACCAATGGTTGATTTATGTTAATGGGGGTGAGGCATGTGCTCGCATCGATTCCAGATTGTATTGATGCTAATCGAGGCATGCATGTGCTAATGGTGGTCGAGGTAAGTGCCCTTACTAAGGGCTAGCTTATGCCGATGATAGTTGATGCATGTGCCTGCACCATATGCTAGCACATAACATTGATGGTTGAGGCCTTGGCTAAAGTTCAATTTTGGGCCAAGGTGCACACACTGGGTTTGAGCATTTCTATTATCGTATTTTTTTGTCTAGAGCACCATTGTTGGAGCATCGTTAGAGAACCTAACCGGCTGC
Organism: Durio zibethinus; assembly: GCF_002303985.1. The sequence goes on along the minus strand of NW_019167938.1, from coordinate 15,484,921 downwards.
ATCGGGGTTCTAACCATTAGGGGTAAAGGGCCGAGGGGTGTGCACACATGATGTGTAATGGGTGCTGGTACTTGGCCTTTATATTGGCCCCTTATTTCGCATGCGACCTCGAGAACTCACACCCCCTTAAAGAGCATTTGAGCTTTTACAGGTTTGCTGCCTGTAGACGTTTAAGCATTTAAAATGAGGACACTTCTCTCAAATGTCACAAAATCTTTTACACTTTGATTTTTTAGCTAAATTTTTTTGTCCATGCCAACAAAAATACAAGGATTAGGTCAACCAAATTTGGGGCTGAAACTCTTTCTAAAAAAATTTTAAAAAATCTCAAACCATAAAAAATTTTAAAAATCATGAAAAATAGAAAACAAATCATCTTGCCATGAAACTTCACATGAAGGCTTAGAGGAGCATTGTATGAATTTATAAGCCATAAAAATGGCATTGGCATGATAGAAATATGAAGATGTGCCAAACCCACCCATCGTCCGATCATGGCGCGCATGTGCTGGCCCAGGCTTAGGACACCGACACGTGGTGCGCTGGCATTAAGGAGTGCTCATATGAATTCATAGGCCATAAAAATGGCTTTGGTGTGGCCGACATATGAGGATGTGTCTGAACTCACTTATTGCTCGATCGTGGTATGCATGGTGTGAGGCTCAGGCCTAGGTGTGGGTGCTTAATGTATGACCCAGCATGTGCTGGTGGTGTTTGAGGGAATTGCTTACATAAAAGGCTAGCATGTGTTGATGATGGTCTAGGCATGTGTCGAGAGCAAGGGCCAACATATCCCGATAGTGGTCGAGGTAATTACGTATGTCACGATCAGTAAGCAAGTAGGGACTGGCCTTAAGGATCTAGCGGGATAGGGGTCTGACAGCCCAAGTGACAAGGTCGTAAGGCTTACTCAAGGCACGAGTTGAGGGAACTAGACTAGGATAGTGGTACGGGTAGTGATCAGGACTCTAGAGGCTCAAGCACGGTGTTGAGATTTGACAAAATTGAGCTAGTCCCAGGTCGATCGGTGGTGATACATCCGTGAGGGCTCTCTCCAATTAGCTTCCTTGCACCTTATGGGTTTTTTATCCCATTGACTTGTACACATGTCAGACTCCTTAGCCCATGTTTTAAGATGGGCCTGATGGGTAGCTCGCAGGCCGATGTCGGAGCACGTCGAGACAATGCGTGTTATGTTCCACAATCACAGCACCGATGTCTCTATTAGCATATTGAAAGCCCAGGCTTAGTCTGCCATTGCAACTCACATCGATCCACGTCGAGAGTCGATCGACCAACCATTTTCATCGTTCCACATCTGATTGGGGTGGATCATCGACCCTTATTTGATCTAGGGTCATGATTTGAGCATCGTCAGAGAACTTAATCAGCGGTATGGGGGTTTTGACCATTGGGGGTAGGGGGCTGGGGTGTGCATACATAATGTGCGATAGGTGCTGGTACTTAGCCCTTATATTGGTCCCCTATTTCGCATATGACCTCAAGAACTAACACCCCTTTAAAGAGCATTTGAGCTTTTATAAGTTTGCTGCCTGTAGCCATTCAAGCTTTTCAAATAGGGACATTTCTTTCAAATGCCACAAAATCTTCTACACTTTGAGTTTTTAGCTGAATTTTTTTGTGCATGCCAACAAAAATACAAAGATCAAGTCTTCCAAATTTGGGGCTGAAACTCCTTCAAAGAAAGTTTTAAAAAATCTTGAACCATAAAAAATTTCAAAAATCATGAAAAATAGAAAACGAGTCATCTTGCCATGAAACTTTATATGTAGGCTTAAGGGACAATTGTATGAATTTGCAAGGCATAAAAAATAGCATTAGCATGGTAAAAATATGAAGATGCACCTAAACCCACCCACAGCTCGATCGTGGTGTGCATGGCACTTGGACTGGGCTCAGGACATCAGTGCGTGGTGCATGGGTGCTGGGGAGCGCTCATATGAATTCATAGGACATAAAAATGGCTTTGGCATGGTAGTAATATGAGGTTTGTTTGAACCCACCTACTTTTCAATCGTGGAACGCATGGTGTACGGTTCGGGCTAGGTATGTGTGCTTCGTGCGCTTCCTAGTATGTGCCGATGGTGGTCAAAGCATGTGTCGAGACCAAGGGCCAACATGTCATGATGGTGGTCGAGGTAAGGGCATGTGTCATGGTCAGCAAACAAGCTAGGACTAGCCTTGGTGTTCTAGTGGACAGGTTTGACAGCCTAAGGGACTAGGCCTTGAGGTTTACTCGAGGTGCAGGTTAAGGGAACTATAACGGGATAGTGGTATAGGTAGTGATGAAGACTCTAGAGGCTCAAGCATGGTGTTTAGGTTTGGCAAAATTAAGCTATGCCCAGGTCAATCGATGGCAGTGCTCTTACGAGGGATCTCACCAATTAGCTTTCTTGTGGCTTATGAGTTTTCTAGCCCATTAACTCATACACATATCAGACTTTTTAGTTCATGTTTTAAAATGGGTTGCATAGGAACCTTGCAAGCTGACACCGAGAGCACACTGGTGTTAGGGCATACTGAGATAATGTATGTTACGTTCCACTATCACGGTGATGATGTTTCGATGGGCATATTGAAAGCCCAGGCTTGGGCTACCGTCGTAACTCACATCGATCCATGCTTGAGCTAATAGACCAACCAGCTCTCATCCTTCCATATCTGATTAGGGCTTATTGTTGGCCTTCATCTGACCTGGGCCTATGATGCGAGCATCGATCGAGTGATGTAGGGGGTTCGATAAGGTTTGGATGGACAATGAGCATGCATCACCAGGGATGAGGTGTGCTTAGAGCTTTACCACCATTGGTCATGATGCTATGATTACCAAGGACTCGCATTTGGGCCAACCATAGTCGGTTGAATCATGGGAGGACATCTTCCTCCCTTTCCCTCTTTTAAGCCCGATGGGTGAGGGGTCAGAGGGGGGCGATGGTGCATGACACCAAGTTAGGCATGCCCTCGGCCTAGTGGCTTGGGGCACCCTAAGGGCCAATATGTGTTGATGGTGTTCGAGGTAAATGCTTGCACCTAGAGCCATCTCTTACTAATGCTGATCGAGGTATATGCCTACATCAATTCTAGATTGCATCGATGCTGATCGAAGCATGCTTGTGTTGATGGTGGTTAAGAAAAGTACCCAAACTAATGGCCAGCTTATTCTTATAATGGTCAAGGCATGTGCTCACTCTAAGGCCTAGCATATGCTGATGGTGTTAGAGGCAAATACCTGCACTAAGGCCCAGCATCTACCAATGGTGTTTGAGGTAATTACCCGTACCTAGGGCCATCTTCTGTCGATGCTGATTGAGGCATAGCACGTGGTAATAGTGGTCAAGGCAAGTGTTCGTGCCAAGGGCCAGCTTGTGCCAATAGTGGTTTATGATGTGCTTACATCAATTCCAGATTGTGTCGATGCTGATCGAGGCATGCATGTATCAATGGTGGTTGAGAAATGTGCATGTACGAATGGCCAACTTGTGCTGATGGTGGTCAAGGCATGTGCCTGCTCTAAGGTCCAGCATGCACTGATGTTGTTTGAAGTAGATGCCCATACCAAGGCCCAGTATATGCCGATGGTGTTCAAGGTAACTACTCACACCAAGGGTAACCTTCTATCGATGCTAATCAAGGCATGGCTCATGCCAATGGTGGTTAGAGAAATGCCCGTACCAAGGGCCAACTTGTGTTGATGGTGGTTGAGGCATGTGTTGAATCGATTTTGGATTGAGTCAATGGTGATTGAGGCATGCATGTGTTGATTATGGCTAAGAAAAGTGCCTGTACCAGTGGTCAGCTTGTGCTGATGGTGGTCGAGGCATATGCCCACTTTAAGGCCCAATAAATGCCATTAGTGTTCGAGACAGATGCCTACACCAAGGCCCAGCATATGCTGACGGTGTTCGAGGTAACTTCTCGTACTAAGGGCCATCTTCTGTCGATGTTAAATGACGCATGGCATGTACCGATAGTGGTCGAGGTAAGTGCCCATACCAAAGGTCAGCTTATGCCACTGATGGGCGATGTATGTGCTCACACCATATGCCAGCATGTACCGTTGATGGTCGAGGCCTTGGCCAAAAGTTCTATTTTGGTGCCATAGTGCACATGCTAGGCTCATGCATGTGCTAGTGTCGCATTCTTTTGCCCGAGGCACTATCATCGATGTATCACTAGAGCATCATCGAAGAACTTCACCAGCAGTTGGTGCATGGGCATTGGAGAGTGCTCATATAAATTCATAGGCCATAAAAATGGCTTTGGCATGGCCAAAATATGAGGATGTGTCCGAACCCACCTACTGCTCAATCATGGTGCACATGGTGCGAGGCCCAAGCCTATGTGTGGGCGCTTAGTGTGTAACCCAGCATGTGCTGATGGTGTTCAAAGGAACTGCCCGTATAAAAGGGCTAGCATGTGTCAATGGTAGTCTAGGCATGTATTGGGACCAAGGGCCAACATGTCCTGATGGTGGTCGAGGTAAAGGCATGTGTCACAGTCAGTAAGCAAGCTGGGACTAGCCTTGGAGATTTAGCGGGATAGGGTCCGATAGCCCAAGTGACAAGGCTTTGAGGCCTACTCGAGGTGCAGGTTAAGGGAACTAGATTGGGATAGTGGTGTGGGCAATGATCAGGACTCTAAAGGCTCAAGCATGTTGTTCAAGTTTGACAGAATTGAGCTAGGTCTTGGTCAGTTGATGATGGTGCATCCGTGAGGGATCTCGCCATTTAGCTTCCTTGCACCTTAGGAGTTTTTTAGCCCGTTGACTTGTACATATATCATACTCCTTGGCCTGTGTTTCAAGATGGGCTGGATGGGGAGCCCGTAGGCTGACGTCGGGAGCATGTTAGTGTCGGGGCACATTGAGACGATGCATGCTGCGTTCCATAATCTTAAAGATGATGTCTCCATTAGCATATTGAAAGCTTAGGCTTAGGCTGCCATTGCAACTCATATTAGCTCACGTCGAGAGCCGATTGATCAACCATCTTCATTATTCCACATCCGATCGGGGTGAACATCGACCCCCATCTAAGTAGGGGTCATGATTTAAGCATCTACGGAGCATCGTCGGAAAACTTAATCGACGACATAGTGGTTTCGACAATTAAGGGTAGAGGGTCGGGGGTTTGCACACATGATGTGTGATGGGTGTTGGTATTTGGCCTTTATATTGGCCCCTATTTTGCATGCGACCTTAAGAACTCATACCCTTTTAAAGAGCATTTGAGCTTTTACAAGTTTACTGCCTGTAACCGTTCAAGCATCTGAAATAGGGACACTTCTTTCAAATGCCACAAAATCTTCTACACTTTGATTTTTTAGCTGAATTTTTTTGTGCATGCCAACAAAAATACAAGGATCAGGTCTACCAAATTTATGCCAAAACTCTTTCTAAAAAAATTTTAAAAAATCTCGAACCATAAAAAATTTTAAATATCGTGAAAAATAGAAAACGAGTCATCTTGCCATGAAACTTCACATGAAGGCTTAAGGGACCATTGTATGAATTTACAAGGCATAAAAAATGGCATTGGCATGGTAGAAATATGAAGATGCATCTTAAACCACCCATCGCCTGGTTTTGGCATGCATGGTACTTAGATCGAGCTCAAGATTTCAGCGCATGGTGTGTAGGTGTTGGGGAGCACTCATATGAATTCATAAGACATAAAAATAGCTTTGGCATGGTAGTAATATAAGGTTGTGTCTAAACCCACCTACTTTCAGGTCATGGTGCGCATGGTATACAGCTCGAGCTAGGTGTGGGCACTTCGTGTGTGACCTAGCATGTGTTGATGGTGGTCGAGACATGTGCCAAGACCAAGGGCCAACATGTTCTGATGATGGTCAAGGCAAGGGCATGTGTCATGGTCAGCAAGCAAGCTGGGATTGGCCCTAGTATTCTAGCGAGATAGGGTTTGACAGCCTATAGGATAGGCTTTAAGGCTACTCAAAATGTAGATTAAGGGAACTGTAATGGGACAGTGGTACGAGCAGTGATAAAGACTCTAGAGGTTTAGGCATGGTGTTTAGGTTTGGCAAAATTAAGCTAGGCCCAGGTCAATCAATGGTGGTATAGCTGTAAAGGATCTCGCCAATTAGCTTCCTTGTGGCTTAAAGGTTTTCTAGCCTATTGACTCACACACATGTCAGACTCATTGGTCTGTGTTTCAAGATTGGTAAATGGGGACCTTATAGGTCGATACTTGGAGCACATTGGTGTCAGGGCACATCGAGATGACGCATCATACATTCCACATCACGATGACGATGTCTCCATGGGCATATTAAAAACCCAAGCTTAGGTTACCATCGTAACTGGCATTGATCCATGCCTGAGCTGATTAACCAACTAACTCTTATTCTTTCATATCTAATCAAGGCATATCATTAGCCACTATCTAACACAGGGTTATGATGTGGGCATTGATCGAGTGATACAGGGGGTCCGATAGGGTCTGCGTGGACAATGAGCATGCATAACTAGAGACGAGGCATGCTTGGAGCTTTACCACTGATGATCACGATGCTATCATTGCCAAGGACTCTTATTTGGGCTAACCATAACTGGTCGAATCACAAGAGGACATCTTTCTCCCCTTCCCTCCTTTTGAGCCAGACAGACGAGAGGGTCGAAGGGGCGATGGTGCATGACACCAATGTAGGCGTGCCCTCAGCCTAGTGGCTTGGGGCACCCTAAGGGCCAGCATATGTTGATGGTGTTCGAAGCCACTGCTTACACCTAGGGCCATCTCTTATAGATGCTTATCAAGGCATGTACCCTCACCGATTCCAGATTGCATCAATGCTGATCGAGGCATGCTTGTGCCAATGATGGTTGAGGAAAATGCCCATACCAATGCCTAGCTTGTGCCTATAGTGGTCAAGGCAGGTGCTCGCTCAAAGGCCTAGCATGCGCTGATAGTGTTAGAGGCAGATGCCCGCACTAAGGCCCAACATATGCTAATGGTGTTCAAGGTAACTGCCTATACTTGGGGCCATTTTCTGTCGATGTTGATTGAGGCATGGCATGTGTTGATGGTGGTTGAGGCATGTGCTCACACTAATTCTAGATTGTGCCTATGCTGATCGAGGCATGCATGTACCAATGATGGTCGAAGAAAGTGCCTATACCAATGGCTAGCTTATGCTGATGGTGGTCAAGGCATGTGCCTGCTCTAAGACCTAGCATGCGTTGATGGTGTTTAAAGCAAATGCCTGCACCAAAGCCGAGCATATAAGCCGAGCATATGCCGATGATGTTCGAGGCAACTGCCTGCACCAAGGGCTATCTTCTATCGATGCTAATCGAGGCATGGCACGTGTTGATGGTGGTTGAGAAAGTGCCCATACCAAGGGCTGGCTTGTGTATATAGTGGTCGAGGCATGTGCTAGAACCAATTTCAAATTGTGTCGATGCTGATCGAGGTATGCATATGCTGATGGTGGTTAAGAAAAGTGCCTGTACAGGTGGCCAGCTTCTGTTGATGGTGGTCGAGGCATATACCCACTCCAAGGCCCAGCATATGCTGAGGTGTTCGAGACAACTGCCCGTACCAAGGGCCATCTTCTATCGATGCTGAACAAGGTATGGCATGTGTCGATTATGGTCGAGACAAGTGCCTATATCAAGGGTTGACTTATGTCGAAGTTGGTCGAGGCAGGTACCTGTACAAAGGGCCAGCATGTGTCGATGGTGGTCGAGGCAAGTACCCATACCAAGGGCTAGCTTGTGTCGCTTGTAGACACCGAATTTGGTCCAGGCCCGGATCAATTGGGCCTGGTCCAAATGGGTAGGTCCACCTTGTTTTTTTTTTATTATTTTGTATTCTATATTTTATTATTTTTATTTTTATTTTATATATATTTTTTCTTTATATTTTATGTATTTATTATTCATTTATTTATTATTACTATTTATTAATATATATTTATTTTATTTTATTATTTTTATTATTTATCTGTTGATATATATATATGTATTATTATTATTTATCTATTTATATATATTATTATTTATCTATTAATTAATATATTATCCTTATTATCTTTGTTTTTTTTTATTTTTTTATTTTATCATTTTTTTCTCTTCTTTTCTTCACCTCATTGGAGCTGGATTAGGATAGAAATTTGATGCGAGATTCAATCAGAATCCAGATTGGATTCAAAGATCGAATCCCAATAAAAAAGGGAATATGGATTGATCAAAAACTCTTTTGATCAATCCCTATAAATAGATCCATGGATCAAAGGACTGGGAGAGAAAAAAAGGCAAACGGAGAAGAAACATAAGCTAAAAAGGGTTTGGGTGTGTTAGAACACCTCTAGGAATAGGTAGGAATTTTTTAAGAATTTTTACGAATTTTTTTTGGAAATTTTTGGAAAATTTCCAGATTTCGATTGAATTTTTCGGCGAAAGGTTGAATTTTTCGACAGCTATTTCGGCCAAGTTTGAAGTTTCTGGCCAACTTCTCAATTTCCAACAACCATTTCCAAAAATCGATCAGTTTTTCGATGAACTTCCAGCGAAAAACCCAGATTAGGCGAAAATTTTCAGAATCCGACGGCCATTCAACCGGAGTTCTTCAGATTTTTAGAGAGAAATGAGAGAAGAAGAAAGAAGAGAGAGAGAGGGAAAAAGGGTTCTGCTAAAAAAATGAAAGAATCAGTCTTATATATCCTTCTAAAACGACGTCGTTTTTGCATTAAGTAACCCAGAGGATCCGCGGTTTTGCCAAGATTCGACCCAACCAGAGTGCCGACCCGCTTTCGACCCGCTTGTGACCCGCGTCTCAAGCCGTTAGCTGAGCCGAGTCGACACCCCTGTGCCGCGTCTTCGAGCCATTTTTTCTTCTTCAAGCCAAGCGAGTCGAGCCACAAGCCGAGCCATTCCCAGGTTTTTTTTCATTTATTTATTTATTTATTATTATTATTATATCAGAATTGTTTAACATTTTTATTTTTATTTATTTTTATTTTATTTATTTTAAATAAAATTAAAAAAAATATTTTTGGAAAAAAGTTGAAAGTATCAATTTTCCGTAAAATAAATTTTCAAAAAAAAAGATTTTGAGAAAAAGTTGAAAGTATCAATTTTTCTCGAAATTAAAGTTTTAAAAAAATATTTTTGAGAAAAATTTGAAAGTATCAATTTTCCTTAAAGATAAATTTTTAAAGGGATTTTTGAGGAAAAGTTGAAAGTATCAATTTTTCTCGAAATTAAAGTTTCCAAAAACAAAAATATTTTTAGGGAAAAGTTGAAAGTATCAATTTTCCTTGAAAATAAGCTTTCCACAAAAAAATATTTTTGGGAAAAAGTTGAAAGTATTAATTTTCCTTAAAAATAAGTTTTTTTCAAAAATGAATTTTTGAGGAAAAGTTGAAAGTATCAATTTTCCTTGAAATTAAAGTTTCAAAAGAATATTTTTGGGAAAAGTTGAAAGTATCAATTTTTCCCTGTACAAAAGCAATCATTTTTTTCTTTTTTTTTATTTCTTTTGAATTTTCTTTAATGTTAAATGATCCGACGATAGAGCCTCTACAAGTGAAATAGTAGTTTCCTTGCATACTCTTGAGGTGAGGAGATTTTCTCAATTTTTTGCTAAAAGTATTAGAGTCAATTGAGAATAATTTCCAATAATTAATTACTTGGTAAATTTTTAAGGCTTATTGGATAACACAAAATCAAGCTGGTACCATTTTTCGATGGGCATTGTAGGGGTGCTATAACCTTCCTCACACGTAACCGAACTCTTGAATCCTGTTCTAGTTAGTAGACCCAAACCTATTCTTTTAGGGACCTTTAAACTTAGGGGTCCCCTGAAAGGACAGATTCTTTAGGTGACCAATCGCACCTAGATAAAAAAGATTGGTGGTGACTCTTTCAAGTCAATGTCTAACGATGGATCCTTGGATCTAGATGTTATGACACCGCTGATGGTCGATGTATCTGCTCGCACCATATGCCAGCATATGCCGTTGATGGTTGAGGCCTTAGCCAAAGTTCTATTTTGGGCCATTGTGCACATGCTAGGCTCATGCATGTGCTAGTGTCGCATTTTTTTGCCCGGGGCACCATCATCGATGCATCATTGGAGCATCGTCAAAGAACTTCACCACTGGCATGGGGGTTATGATGATTGGGGGTAGGGGCTAGGGGATGTGCACACATGATATGTGATGGGAACTGATACTTTGCCCTTATATTAGCCCCCTATCCCACATGCAACCTCAAGAACTCACACCTGCTTAAAGAGCATTTGAGCTTTTATAGGTTTGCTTCCAATAGTCATTCAAGTATTTAAAATAGGGACACTTCTTTCAAATGGCCATAAAATCATCTACACTTTGATTTTTTAGCTGATTTTTTTATTTATGCCAATAAAAATGCAAGGATCAAGTCTACCAAATTTGGGGCCAAAACTTTAAAAAAATTTTAAAAACTTCCAAATCGTAAAAAATTTCAAAAATCATGAAAAATAAAAAATGAGTCTTCTTGCCATAAAACTTCACATAAAGGCTTAGGGGAGCATTGTATGAATTTACAAGCGATAAAAATTACATTGGCATGATAGAAATATGAAGATGCTCTTAAACTCACCCATTGTCCTGTCGTGACGAGCATGGTGCTCGGTCCAAGCTCAGGAAACTGGTGCGTGGTGTGCGGGCGTTAGGGAGTGCTCATATGAATTCATAGGCAATAAAAATGGCTTTGGCAAGGCTAAAATATGAGAATGTGTCTGAACCTACTTATTACCAAATCGTAATGCGCATGGTGCGTGGCTTGGGCTTAAGTGTGGGTACTTAGTGTGCGACTAGCATATGCTGATGGTGTTCAAGGGAACTGCCCACATAAAGGGCTAGCATGTGTCGGTGGTGGTCTAGACATGTGCCGAGACCAATGGCTAACATTTCCTGATGGTGGTTAAGGTAAAGGCATGTGTCATGATCAGTAAGTAAGCTGGGATTAGCCCTAGGGATCTAGCAGGATAAGGTCCGACAGCCCAGGTGAGAAGGCCTAAGGAACAAGGCCTTGAGGCCTACTCGAGGCACAAGTCGAGGGAACTAGATCAGGACAGTGGTGTGGGCAATGATCAGGACTCCAGAGGTTCAAGCATGGTGTTCAAGTTTGGAAGAATTAAACTAGGCGTAAGTCGATCGACGGCGGTGCACCCACTAGGGATCTTGCTAATTAGCTTGCTTATACCTTACAGGTTTTCTAGCCTATTGACTTACACACATTCAGACTCTGTGGCTCATATTTTAAGATGGATCAGATAGAGAGCTCGTAGGTCGACGTCGAGAGCATACCAGTGTCAGGGCACACCGAGATGATGCATGCTACATTCCATGATCATGATAATGATGTCTTCATGGGAATATTGATAGCCTAGGCTTGGGCTACCCTTATGACCCATGTCGATCAACATCCTAAGCTAATAGACTGATCGGCTCTTGTCATTCCACATCCATCCTGGGTGCATCATCGGCCCCTATCTAATCTAGGGTCATGATGCGAGCATCGGTCAAGCGATGCAGGGGGTCTGATAGGGTTCGGGTGGACAACGAGAGCGCATCACCAGAGACACTACACGTCAAGGGCTTTACCATCGATGATCACAATGTTGTCATTGTCGGGGACTCATGTTTGGGCCAACCACAATCGATCGGATCATGGGAGGTGATCTCTACCCCCTAGCCAAATGAGTGAGGGGGTCGAAAGAAAGGTGATGATGCATTACACCCAGACAGGTGTGCCCTCGGCCTAGTGGCTTGGGGCATATCTAGGGCCAGCATATGTCGATAGTGTTCGAGGGAACTATCGCACCTTGGGCCATCTCTTGTTGATGCTAATCGAGGTAGGTGCTTGCACCGATTTCAGATTATGTTGATGCTAATTGAGGTATGCATGTGTTGATGGTGGTATAGAAAAGTGCCCGTACTAATGGCCAGCTTGTGTCGATGGGGTCGAGGCATGTGCCAGCTTTAATGCCCAGCATACATCGATGGTGTTAGAGGTAGATGCCTGGACCAAGGCCCAGCATGTGCCTATAGTGCTCGTGGTAACTGCCCACCTGCATTAAGGGCCATCTTTTGTCAATGCTGATCGAGGCAAGGCATGTGCCGATGGTGGTTGAGGAAAGTGCCTATACTAAGGGTCGACTTGTGCAGATGGTGGTTGAGGCATGTGTTCACACTAGTTTTGATTATGTTGATGCTAATCGAGGCATGCATGTGTCGATGTTGGTTGAGGTAAGTGCTTATACTAAAGGCCAGCTTATGCTGATGATGGTCGATGCATGTGCCCACACCATATGCCAACATGTGCCATTGATGGTCAAGGCCTTGGCTGAAATTCAATTTTGGGCCATGGTGCAAGTGTTGGGCTCGAGCATGTGCTGGTGTCGCATTTTGGGGCTGAAACTCGTAGAAAAATTTTAAAAAATCTCGAACCACAAAAAATTTCAAAAATCATGAATAATAGAAAATGAGTCATCTTGCCATGAAACTTCACATGAAGGCTTAGGGGACCATTGTATGAATTTACAAGCCATAAAAAATGCATTGGCATGGTAGAAATATAAAGATGTGCCTAAACACACCCACCGCAAGGTCATGGCATGCATGGTGCTCGGACCAGGCTTAGGACATCGACGTATGATGCACGGGTGCTGAAGAGAGCTCATATAAATTCATAGGCCATAAAAATGGCTTTGGCATGGTTGAAATATAAGGATGTGTCTAAATCCACCTGCTGCCCGATCGTGGTGCCATGGTGCATGGCCCGACATGGTGCATGGCCGACTTAGGTGCGGGCACTTGGTGCACGACTTAGAATGTGTTGATGGTGTTCAAGGGAACTACCTGTATAAAAGGGCTAAGATATGCTGATGGTGGTCAAGGCATGTGCGGAGACCAATGGCCAACATGTTTCGATGGTGGTCGAGGCAAGGGCATATGTCATGGTCAGCAAGCAAGTTGTGATTGGCCCCAGGGTTTTTGTGGGATAGGGTCTGACAACCCAGAGGACCAAGCCTTGAGGCTTACTCGAGGCATGGGTCGAGGAAACTATATCAAGATATTGGTACAGGATAGTGAATAGGACTCTAGAGGCTCAGACATGGTGTTCAGGTTTGGCAGAATTGAACTGGGCCTAGGTCGATCGGTGGTGGTGCACCTGTGAGCAATCTCACTAATTAGCTTTCTTACGGCTTATGGGTTTCCTAACCTACTGACTCGCACACATGTTAGACTTCTTTGTTTATGTTTCAGGATGGGCCAGATTGGGACCATGCAAGTCGACGCCGGGAGCACACCAAGATGACACGTGCTATGTTCCACTATCACAGTGACCACATCTCCTCGAGTATATTGAAAGCCCAGGCTTGGGCTACCATTATGACCCACATCGATCTAGGCCCAGAGCCAATCGACTGACTAGCTCTCATCATTCTATATCTGACGAGCTTATCATCAGCCTCCATCTGACCTGGGGTCACGACATGAGCATCGACCAAGTGATGCGAGGGGTCTGATAGGGTCCAGGTGGATAACAAAGGTGTATCATTAGAGACGAGGCATGTCAAGAGCTTGACCACCGATGGTCATGACATTGTCATTATCGAGGTCTCACATTTGGGCCAACTGTAATCGGCTGGATTACGGAGGGCCATCTTCCATCCCCTTCCTTCCTCTCGAGCTCGACAAGTGGAGGGGTCGGAGAGGGGGCAACGATGTATGACACCTAGGAAGGTGTGCCCTCAGCCTAGTGGCTTGGGGAGCACAAAGGGCCAATATGTGCTTATGGTGTTTGAGGTAACTGCCTACACTTAGGGCCATCTCTTACCGATATATATCAAGGCATATGCTCGCACCGGTTTCGAATTATGTAGATGCTAATCAAGGCATGCATGTGTCGATGGTGGTCAAGGAAAGTGCTCGTACTAATGGTCAGCTTATGTTGATGGTGGTCGAGGCATGTTTATATTCCAAGGCCTAGCATGCACTAATAGTGTTAGAAGTAAATGCCCATACCAAGGCGTAGCATATACCAATGGTGTTCAAGGCAACTACCCGCACCAAGGGCCATCTTCTGTTGATGCTGATCAAGGCATGGCACATGTCCGATGGTGGTTGAGAGAAATGCTCGTACCAAGGACCGGCTTGTGCCAAAGGTGGTTAAGGCATATGCTTGCACTGATTCCAGATTGTGCCAAAGCTAATCGAGGCATGCATGTTCCAATGGTGGTCAAGAAAAGTGCCTATACCATGGCCAGCTTATGCTGATGGTGGTCGAGGCATGTACTCACTCCAAGGCTAAGCATATGTCGATGGTGTTTGAGACAGATGCTCGCACTAAGGCCCAACATATGTCGATGATGTTTGAGGCAATTACCTATATCAAGGGCCATCTTTTATCGATGCTGATCGAGGCATGGATGTGTTGATGATGGTCGAGGTAAATGCCTATACCAAGGGTTGACTTATGCCGATAGTGGTCAAGGCAAGTTGCCGTAACAAGGGCCAGCATGTGCTGATGATGGTCGAGGCAAGTGCCTGTACCAAGGGCTAGTTTGTGGCGATGATGGTCGATGTATGTGCCTGCACCATGCGCTAGTATGTGCCGTTGATGGTCAAAGCCTTGGCTGAAGTTTGATTTTGGCCATGATGCACATGTTGGGCTCGAGCATGTGCTGGTGCTGCATTTTTTTGGAAAGGGCACCATTATTGAAGCATCACCAGAGCATCGTCAGAGAACCTAACTGATGGTATAGGGGTTTTGATGATTAGGGGTAAAGGGACAAGGGGTATGTAAACATGATGTACGATGGGTGCTACTACTTGGCTCTTATATTGGTCCCTATCACGTATGCAACCTTGAAAGCTCACACCCTTTTAAAGAGCAATTAAGCTTTTACAGGTTTGTTACCAGTAGCCGTGCAAGTGTTTGAAATAAGGGACATTTCTTTCAAATGGCCACGAAATCTTTTACACTTTGATTTTTTAGTTGAATTTTTTTGTGCAAGCTAACAAATATGCAAAGATTAGGTCTATAAAATTTGGGGCAAAAACTCCTTCTAAAAATTTTAAAAAATCTTAAACCATAAAAAATTTTAAAAAATATGAAAAATAGAGAACGAGTCATGTTGCCATGAATCTTTCACATGAAGGCTTATGAGACCATTGTATGAATTTACCCCTCATAAAAATGTCATTGGCACAGTAGAAATATGAAGATGTGCCTAAACCCACCTACCACTTGATTGTGGCATCCATGGTGCTTGACCCAAGCTCAGGACATTGGTGCATGGTGTGCAGGCACTGGGAAGTACTCATATGAATTCATAAGCCATAAAAATAGCTTTGGCATGGCATAAATTTGACGATGTATCCAAACGCACTTATTGCTCGGTAGTGGTGTGCATGGTGCACGGTTCAGGCCTAGGTGTGGGTTATTGATGTGTAACCCAGCATATACCAACAGTGTTTGAGGGAATTGCCCACAAAAAGGGCCAGCATGTGCCGATGGTGGTCGAGGCATGTGTCGAGACCAAGGGTCAACATGTCTCGATGGTGGTTGAGGCAAAGGCATGTGTCACGGTCAGCAAGCAAGCTAGAACTGGCCCTAGGGTTCTAGCGAGATAGGGTCCAATAGCCTAGGGGACAAGGCTTTAAGGCCTACTTGAGGCACAGGTCGAGGGAACTAGATTGAAATAGTGGTGTAGGCAATGATAAAGACTCCAAAGGCTCAGGCACGGTGTTTAGGTTTGACATAATTAAGCTAGGCCCAGGTCCATCGATGATGATGCACCCACGAAGGATCTCACCAATTAGCTTCCCTACACCTTACAAGTTTTCTAGCCCATTGACTCGCACACATGTTAGACTCTTTGGTATGTGTTTCAAGACAGGCCAGATAAGACGTCTAGAGCATGCCAGTGCCTTGGCATGCCAAGATGATTCGTATTGCATTCCACGATTACGATGACAATGTCTCTGAAGGTATATTGAAAGATCGAGCTGGGGCTGCTATCGTAACCTACATTGATCCATGCCCTGAGCTAATCGATTGATCGATTCTTACCATTCCATATTAGACCGAGGCATATCATCGGCCCTTATTTGAGCCGAGGTCACAATAAGAGCATCAACTAAGTGATGCAAAGGGTTTTACAGGGTTTGTGTGACAAGAAGCATGCATCCCCAAAGTTGAGACACGTCGAAAGCTTTACCAATGATGGTCATGACATTATAATTGCTGGGGACTCACTTTTGGGCCAACCACAATCGATCAAATCACGAAAGGCCATCTTCTACCCCCTTCCCTCCCACTGAGCATGATGGGTGGGGGGTCAGAGGGGGGCGATAGTGCATGACATCTAGGTAAGTGTGCCTTCGGCCTAGTGTCTTGAGGTGCACCAAGGGCTAGCATGTACCGATGGTGTTTATGGCAACTGCCTACACCTAAGGCCATCTTTTATCAATGCTAATCAAGGCATGTGCTCGCACTAATTCCAAATTGTGTTGATGCTGATCTAGGCATGCATGTGCCAATGGTGGTTGAGAAAAGTGCCTATACCAATGGCCAACTTATGTCGATAGTGGTTGAGGCATGTGCTTGCTCCAAGGCCTAGCATGCACCGATGGTGTTCGAGGCAGATGCTCGGACCAAGGCCCAGCATGTGTTGATGGTGTTCGAGGTAATTGCCTGCCTACACTAAGGGCTATATTCTATTAATGCTGATCAAGGCAAGGCACATGCTAATGGTGGTCGAGGCAAGTGCCTGTACCAAAGGCCAACAATGTGCTCAATTCGATTCCAGATTATGTTGATGCTGATCAAGGTATGCATGTGCCAATGGTGGCTGAGGTAAGTGCCCATACCAAGAGCCAGCATGTGCCAATAGTGGTTGAGGTAAGTGCCCGTACTAAAGGCCAACTTATGCCAATAATGGTCGATGTATGTGCCTGCATCATATGCTAGTATGTGCCATTGTTAGTCAAGGCCTTGGTCGAAGTTTGATTTTGGTACACAGTGCACATGCTGGGTTCAAGAATGTGCTAGTGCCATATTTTTTTACCTAGGGCACCATCGCCAGAGCATCATTGAGCATCGTCAGAGAACCAAATCGACGGCATAGAGGTTTCGATGATTGGGTAGGGGCTGAGGGGTGTGCACACATGATGTGTGATGGGTGCTAATACTTAGACCTTATATTGGCCTTCTATCCTGAATGCAACCTTGAGAACTCACACCCTCTTAAAAAGCATTTAAGCTTTTACGTGTTTACTGTCAGTAGCCGTTCAAGCGTCTAAAATGGGGACACTTCTTTCAAATGGCCACAAAAACTTCTACATTTCGATTTTTTAGCTGAATTTTTTATACATGCCAAAAAAAAATACAAGGATCAGGTCTATCAAATTTGGGATGAAAACTCCTTCTAAAAGAATTTTAAAAAATCTTGAACCGTAAAAAAATTTAAAAATCATGAAAAATAGAAAAGGAGTCATCTTGCCATGAAACTTCACATGAAGGCCTAGGGGACCATTGTATGAATTTACAAGCCATAAAAATGGCATTGGCATGGTAGAAATATGAAGATGCATCTAAACCCACTCATCACCTAATAAGGTGTGTATGGTTTTTGAATTAGGATCAGGATACTTATGTGTGGTGTGCAGGCACTAGGGGCCCTCATATGACTTTACATGCCATAAAAGTGGCTTTGGCATGACAAAAATATGAGGTTATGTCTGAACCCACCTACTTCGTGGTTATGGTGCACATGGTACGAGGCTCAAGCCTTGTATAGCGGCAATCTTGGTGGGCATGACTCCAGCCATAAGCTGATGGTGGTTCAAAGGGAACATCCCAAGATAAAATGGCTACCATGTGTCGAGACCACAGGCCAACATGTCCCAATAGTGGTAGAAGCATGGGTATGTGTCACGATCAGTAGGTAAGCTGGGATTGGCCCTAGGGTTCTACGTCAGGAAGAAAGGTTTTGGACAGGCCCAATGAGACTAGGCCTTAAGGCCTACTCAAATGCAGGTTGAGGGAACTAGATCGACATAATGGTGCAGGCAGTGATCAGGACTCTAGAGGCTCAAGCACGGTGTTTAGGTTTGGCAGAATTAAGCTAGCCCTAGGTCGGTCAGTGGTGGTGCACCTACGAGGGATCTCACCAATTAGCTTTCTTACGGCTTATGGGTTTTCTAGCCCATTGACTCCACCATCATATCAGACTCCTTAGTTTGTGTTTAAAGATGGGCCGAATGAGGACCCTGTAGGCTAACACCGGGAGCATGCCTGTGTCAGGGCACATCGAGATGATGTGTACAACGTTTCATGATCGTGGTGATGACATTCTTTATGGGAAAATTTAAAAGCCTAGGATTGGGTTACCATCGCAACCCACGTCGATCCACTCCTTGAGCCGATCAACCGACTGGCTCTTGTAGTTTCACATCTGATCAAGGTGCATTGTTGACCCTCATCTGACCTGAAGTCATGATGTAAGCTTTGACCAAGTGATGCAGGGGGTCTGATGAGGTTCGGGTGGACAATGAGCTTGCATCATCAGAGATGAGGCATGTCGAGAGCTTTACCATGAATGGTTACAATGTTGTCATTGCCAGGGACTCACTTTTAGGCCAATCACAAGCAACTAGATCACAAGAGGCCATCTTCTAGCCTTTTTCCCCCTCGAGCCCGACGGGTAAGAGGGTAGAGGGGGGTGATGGTGTATGGCACCCATGCTGGTGTGCCCTCGGCCTAGTGGGTTAGTGCACACCAAGGGCCAGGATGTATCGATGATGTTCAAGGTAACTGCTTGCACCAAGGCCATATCTTATGGATACTGATTGAGGCATGTGCTCGCATCGATTTTAGATTGTGTCAATGTTGATTAAGGCGAGCATGCATCGATGGTGGTCGAGAAAAGTTCCTGTGCCAATGGCCAGCTTCTGTCGATGGTGGTCGAGGCCCACTCTAAGGCACAGCATACATTGAGGGTGTTCGTGGTAGATGCTTAGACCAAGGCCCAACATATGCCAATGGTGTTTGAGGCAATTGCCCACCCACACCAAGGGCTATCTTCTGTTGATGCTAATAAAGGCTTGGCACGTACCAATGGTGGTCGAGGCAAGTGCCCATACTAAGGGTCAATTTATGTCGATGGGGGTCGAGGGATATGCTCACATCGAATCCAGATTGTCCTAATGCTGGTCGAGGCATGCATGTACCGATGGTGGTTGAGGTAGGTGCTTATACCAAGGGCCTGCATGTACTGATGGTGGTCGAGACAAGTGTTAGTACCCAGGGTCAGCTTGTGCCGATGATGGTTGATGCATGTGCCTGCATCATACGCCAACATGTGCCATTAATGGTTAAAGCCTTGGTCGAAGTTTGATTTTAAGCCATGATGCACATCCTGGGCTCGAGCATATGCTGTGCTACATATTTTTGCTTGGGCACCAATGCCGGAGCATCACTAGAGCATCATCTGAGAACCTGACCGGTGACATGTCCGATGATTGGGGGTAGGGGGTTGGGGGTGTGCGCACATGATGTATGATAGGTGCTAGTACTTGGCCCTTATATTGGCCCTCTATCCTGCATGAAACCTCGAGAACTCACACCCCCTTAAAGAGCATTTGAGCTTTTATAGGTTTGTTGCCAGTAGCCGTTCAAGTGTCTAAAATAAGGACATTTTTTTTAAATGGCCACAAAATCTTCTACATTTTGATTTTTTAGCTGAATTTTTTTTGCATGCTAACAAAAATGCAAGGATCAAGTCTACCAAACCTGGGGCCGAAACTCTTTCTAAAAAAATTTGAAAAAATTCCAAACCGTAAAAAATTTTAAAAATCATGAAAAATAAAAAATGAGTCATATTGCAAGAAACTTCACATGAAGGCTTAGGGGAGCATTGTATGAATTTACAAGCCATAAAAATAGCATTGGCATGGTAAAAATATAAAGATGTGCCTAAACCTACCCACGGCCCGATTGTGGCATGCATGGTACTTGGCCCAAGCTCAAGACATCGACGTGTGGTGTGTTGGCATTGGGAAGCACTTATATGAATTCACAGGTTATAAAAATGGCATTGGCATGGCAGAAATATGAGGATGTATTTGAACCCACCAATTTCTCGATCATGGTGCGTATGATGCCAGCCCGGGCCTAGGTGCAGGTGCTTAATGTGTGACCCAGTATTTATCAATGGTGTTCAAGGGAATTGCCCACATAAAGGGCCAGCATGTGTCGATGGTGGTCGAGGTATGTGCCGAGACTAAAGGCCAACATGTCCTGATTGTGGTTGAGGTAAGGGCATGTGTCACAGTCTGTAAGCAAGCTGGGACTAGCCCCAAGATTCTAGCAGGACAAGGTCTAATAACCTAGGGGACCAGGCCTTGAGGCCTACTCAAGGCACAAGTCAAGGGAACTGGATCAAGATAATGATGCGAGTAGTGATCAGGACTTTAGAAGGTCAAGCACAGTGTTTAGGTTTAGTAAAATTAAGCTAGGCTTAGGTTGATTAGTGACGGTGCACTTGTGAGAGATCTCGCCAATTAGCTTCATTGCACCTTACGAGTTTTCTAGCCTATTAACTCACACACATGTCAGACTCTTTGGTCTATGTTTCAAGATGGGTCGAATAGGGACACCGCAGGCTGATGCCAGTAGCATACGGTGTTAGGGCATACCGAGATGATGTGTGCTGTATTCCACTATCATGGTGATGATGTTTTCACATGCATATTGAAAGCCTAGGCTTGGGCTATCGTTGTGACCCACATTGGTCATGCCTCGAGTCGATCGATCTATTGGCTCTCATCGTTCCACATCTGATTGTGGCATGTCGTTAGCCCCCATCTAACCTGAGGTCATAATGCGATCATCGATTGAGTGATGCAGGGGATTTGATAGTGTTTGAGTGGACAACGAGCATGTGTCACTGGAGACGAGGCATGTCGAGAGCTTTACCATCGACATTCTCGATGCTGTTATTATCAAAGACTTGTTTTTGGGCCAACCACGACTGGTCGGATTATAAGAGGCCATCTTTTGCCCCTATCCTTCCCCTCGAGCCTTACGGATGAGGGGGTTGGAGGGGGCGATGGTGTATGACACCCAAGTAGGTGTGCCCTCAGCCTAGTGGCTCTGGGCACACCAAGGGCCAGCATGTGCCGATAGTTTTGGGGTAACTGCCTACACCTAGGGCCATCTCTTACTAATGCTGCTTGAGGCATATGCTTGTACAGATTCCAAATTGTGTCGATGCTAATTGAGGCATGCATGTGCCGATGGTGGTTGAGAAAAGTGCCCTTACTAAAGGCTAGCTTGTGCCGATGGTGGTCGAGGCATGTATCTGCTTCAAGTCCCAGCATGGGTCGATGGTGTTCCAGGTAGATGCTTGCACCAAGGCCCAACATATACCGATAGTGATCGAGGTAACTGCCCACCCTAAGGGCCATTTTCTATCAATGCTGATCGACATGTGCTAATGGTGGTCGAGGTATGGCACGTGCTGATGGTGGTCAAGGCAAGTGCTCGTACTAAGGGTCGGCTTGTACCGATAGTGGTACAGGTCAAGGAAACTTGACCCACATTGATCCATGCCCCTAGTCGATCGACCGATTGGCTCTCATCATTCAACATTTGATCAGGGCGCATCGTCGACCCCTATCTAACCTAGGGTTACAACGTGAGTGTCAGTAGAGTGATACAGGGGGTCCGACAGGGTTCAAATGGACAACGAGTGTGCATCAGGGGAGATGAGGCACATCGAGAGCTTTACCACCAATGGTCATGATACTGTCATTGTCGGAGACTCACTTTTTTGACAACCACAACCGACCTGAATCATGGGAGGCCATCTTTTGACCCCTCCCTATCTCTAAGCCTATCAGGTATGAGGGTTAAAGGAGGGGTGATGGTACGTGACACTTAGGCAGGTGTGCCTCGACATAGTGGATTGAGACGTACTAAGGGCCAGTATGTACCGATGGTGTTTAAGGCAACTATTTGCACCTAGGGCCATCTCTTATTGATGCTGATCGAGGCATATGCCGTATCGATTCTAGATTGTGTTGATGCTGATCAAGGCATGCATGTGTCGATGCTAGTCAAGGAAAGTGCCTGTAGCAATGGCCAGCTTGTGTCGATGATAGTTGAGGTATGTGCTCGTTTCATGGCCCGACATGCATCAATGGTGTTCGAGGCAGATACGCAGACCAAGGCCCAACATGTGCTGATGGGATTCAAGGCGACTGTCCACCTACATCAAGAGCAATCTTTTGTCAATGCTCATTGAGGCATGGTACGTGTTGATGGTGGTCGAGGCAAGTGCCAGTACCAAGGGCCAGCATATGTCGATAGTGGTCAATGCATGTGCTTGTACCTTACGCTAGCATGTGTCATTGATGGTCAAGGCCTTGGTGAAGTTTGATTTTGGGCCACGGTGCATATGCTGGGCTCGAGCATTTACTGGTGCCACATTTTTTTGCCTAGGGCACCATCGTCAGAGCATCACTGGAGCATCGCTGGAGAACCTGACCTACGACATGTGGGTTTCGACGATTGGGGATAGGGGTCGAAAGGTGTGCACAAATGATGTGCGATGGGTGTTGGTACTTGGCCCTTATATTGGCCCCCTATCACATGCAACCTCGAGAACTCACACCCCTTTAAAGAGCATTTGAGCTATTATAGTTTTGCTGTCAGTAATTGTTCAAGTGTTTGAAATGGGGACACTTCTTTGAAATGGCCACAAAATCTTTTATACTTTGATGTTTTAGCTATATTTTTTTATGCATGCCAAAAAAATGCAAGGATCAAGTCTACCAAATTTAGGACCAAAATTCTAAAAAAAATTTTAAAAAATCCCAAACTGTAAAAAATTTCAAAAATTGAAAAAAATAGAAAATAAGTCATTTTACCTTGAAACTTCACATGAAGGCTTAGGGGACTATTGTATGAATTTACAAGCCATAAAAATGGCATTGAAACTGTAGAAATATGAAGATGCACATAAACCTACCCACCACTTTGTCATGGTGCGCACGATGCTCGACCCAGGCTCAAGACACCAGTGTGTGATGTGCGTGCACTGGGGAGTACTCATATGAATTCATAGGCCATAAAAATGGCTTTGGCATGACAAAAATATGAGGATGTGTCCAAACCCACCTATTTCTTGATTGTGATGCACATAGTGAGCAGCTTGAGCCTAGGTGCAGGTGCTTGGCGCACCTACACCTAGCATTTGTTGATGGTGATTGAAGGAACTACCCTCATAAAGGACCAGAATGTGTCGATGATGGTCGAAGCATATGCCAAGATGAAGGGCCAACATGTCTCGATGGTGGTCAAGGTAAGGGCATGTGTTACAGTCAACAAGTAAGCTAGTATTGGCCTTGGGGTTCTAGTAGGATAGGGTTTGATAGCCCAAGCGCACCTACACCTAGCATTTGTTGATGGTGATTGAAGGAACTACCCTCATAAAGGACCAGAATGTACCGATGATGGTCGAAGCATATGCCAAGATGAAGGGCCAACATGTCTCGATGGTGGTCAAGGTAAGGGCATGTGTCACAGTCAACAAGTAAGCTAGTATTGGTTCTAGTAGGATAGGGTTTGATAGCCCAAGGGACCAAGCCTTAAGGCCTACTTAAGGCATAGGTCGAGGGAAGTAGGTCAGGATAGTGGTGCGGGCAGTGATCAGGACTCTAAATGCTTAGGCACAGTGTTCAGGTTTGACAAAATTAAAGTAAGCCCAGGTGGATCAACAGTGGTGCACCCATGAGGGATCTCACCAATTAGCATCCTTGTAGCTTACGGGTTTTCTATGCTGTTGACTCGTACATATCAAGGTGGGTCAGATGGGGACCCCATAAGCCAATGCTAGGAGCACGTTGGTGTCGGGGCACGCCGAGATGACACGTGCTGCATTCCATAATCATGGTGACGATGTCTAAACGAGCATATTGAAAGGTCAGGCTTAGGCTACCTTTGCAACTTGTGCCGGTCCATGCCTTGAGCTGATCGGCTAATCGGCTCTCATCATTACACATTTGATTGGAGCATATCTCAATCCCATCTGACTTAAGGTAGCGATGCAAGCATCGATCGAGTGATGCAGGGGGCTGATGAGGTTCGAGTGGACAATGAGAATGCATCATCGGAGACGAGGCATGCGAGGAGCTTTGCCAATAATGATCAAGGCACCGTCATTGTCGAGGACTCACTTTTAGGCCAACCATGATCGATCGAATCATGGAAGGCCACCTTTCGCCCCATTCTTTCCTTCGAGCCTAATGGGTAGGGGGTCGAAGGGGGGGCGATGGTGTGTGACACCTACAAAGGCATGCCTTTAGCCTAGTGGCATGGGGTGCAGCAAGGGCTAGCATGTACTGATGGTGTTCGAGGCAGCTGCTTGCACCTAGGCATGTGCCTACACCGGTTAGAGATTGTGTCGATGTTGATCGAGGCATGCATATATCGATGGTGGTCGAGAAAAGTGCTCGTACCAATAGTCAGCTTGTGCCTATGGTGGTCAAGGCATGTGCCCAATCCAAGGCCCAGCATGCGCGATAGTGTTTGAGGCATATGCCCACACCTAAGCCCAGCATATGCCGATGCTATTCGAGGCAACTACCCTACCAAGGGCTATCTTCTGTTGATGTTGATCGAGGCATAGCATGTGTCGATGGTGGTCAAGGCAAGTGCTCATACCAAGGGTTGGCTTGCGCCAATAGTGGTCGAGGCAAGTGCCTGTACTAAGGGCCAGCATGTACCCATGGTAGTCAAGTCAAGTGGTTGTACCAAAAGCTAGCGTGTGCCAATGATAGTTGATGCATGTGCCTGCACCATACACTAGCATGTGCCATTGATGCTTGAGGCCTTGGCTGAAGTTTGATTTTGGGCCATGGTGCACATGCTAGGCTTGAGCAAGTGCTGTGCTGAATTTTTTTACCTAGGGCACCATCACCAGAGCTTTACTAGGGCATCATCGAAGAACCTGACCGATGACATGGGGGTTCCGATGATTGGGGGTAGATGGCCAAGAGGTGTATGCACATGATGTATGATAGGTGCTGGTACTTAGCCCTTATATTGGCCCCCTATCCTGCATGCACCCTCAAAAACTTACACCCCTTTAACGAGCATTTGAGTTTTATAGGTTTGCTGCTAGTAGCCACTCATGTGTCTAAAATGGGAACACTTCTTTGAAATGGCCACAAAATCTTCTACACTTTGATTTTTTAGCTGAATTTTTTTGTGCATGCCAACAAAAATGCAAGGATTAGGTCTGCCAAATTTTAGGCTGAAACTCTTTCTAAAAAAATTTTGAAATATCTCGAACTGTAAAAAGTTTCAAAATTTGAGAAAAATAGAAAATGAGTCACCTTGCCATGAAACTTCACATGAAGGCTTAGGGGACCATTGTATGAATTTACAAGCCATAAAAATGGCATTGGCATGGTAGAAATATGATGATGTGTCTAAACCCACCCACCGTCTAGTCGTGGCACACATGGTGCTCGGCTTAGGCTCAGGACATCGATATGTAGTGTGCGGGCACTGGGGAACGGTCATATGAATTCATGGCTATAAAAATGGCTTTCACATGGCAAAAGTATGAGGATGGATCCGAACCCACCTATTGCTTGATCGTGCTATGCATGGTGTGTGGGTTGGGCTTAGGTATGGGTGCTTAGTGCACGACCCAGCATGTGTCGATTGTGTTTGAGGGAATTGCTTGCATAAAGGGCCAGCATGTGCCAATGGTGGTAGAGGCATGTGCCAAGACCAAGGGCCAACATGTTCTGATGGTGGTCGAGGCAAGGGCATGTGTCACGGTTAGCAAGCAAGCTTGGACTGGCCCTAGGTTTCTAGTGGAATAAGGTTTGACAGCCCAAGGGATCAGGACTCCAGAGGCTTAGGCACAGTGTTTAGGTTCAACAGAATTGAGCTAGGCCTAGGTTGGTAGGCGATGGTGCACCTACAAGTGATCTGGCCAATAGCTCTTTGTGCCTTCAGGTTTTCTAGCCCATTGACTCCTACATATGTCAAACTCTTTGGGTCATTTTTCAAGATGAGTTAGATAGGGGGCACACACGTCGACATTGGGAGTAGGTCGGTACCGAGGCACGTTGAGATGACGTGTGTTACATTCCATGATCATAGTGACAATGTCTCCATGGGCATATTGAAAGCCCAAGCTTGCGGTACCGTCATGACCCATGTTAGACCAAGCTTCAAGTTGATTAGTCGATCGACTCTCATTATTCTACATCTGATCGGGGCATATCATCGGCCCCCATCTGACCTGGGGTCAAGACATGAGCATTAATCGAGTGATGCGGGGGCTCCGATAGGGTCCAGGTAGGTAATGAGCATGCATCACTAGAGACAAGGCATGCTGAGAGCTTTACCCTCGAAGGTCACCACGTTGTCATTGCTGAAGACTCGCATTTGGGCCAACCATAATCGATCAAATCATTGGAGGCCATTTTCCACCCTCTCCCTCCCCTTAAGCCTAATAGGAAAGGGGGTCGAAGGGTGGGTGATAGTGCAGACACCCAGACAGGTGTGCCCTCAGCCTAGTGGCTTGGGGTGCACCAAGGGCCAGCAAGTGCCGATGGTGTTCAAGGTAACTGCCTGCACCGAGGGCCATCTCTTGCTTATGCTGATCGAGGCATGTGCTCGCATTGGCTCCAGATTGTGTCAATGTTGATCGAGGCATGCATGTGTCGATGGTGGTCAAGAAAAGTGCCCATACCAATGGCCAACCCATTTCGATGGTGGTCAGGCATATACCCTCTCCAAGGCCCAACATGTGTCAATAGTGTTCGAGATAAATGCCCAGACCAAGGCCCAGCATGTGCTGATAGTGTTTAAGGTAATTATCTACCCGTACCAAGGGCTATCTTCTATCAATGCTAATAGAGGCATGGCACATGCCGATGGTGGTTGAGGCAAGTGCTCGTACCAAGGGCTAGCTTGTGCCGATGGTGGTTGAGGCATATGCTCACATTGGTTCTAGATTGTGCCAATGCTGATCAAGGCATGCATATGTTGATGGTTGTCAAGGCAAGTGCACGTACCAATCGTCAACATGTGCTGATGGTGGTCGAGGTAAGTGCCCATACCAAGGGCCAGCTTGTGCCGATGATGGTCGATGCACATGCTCACACCATACGCCAACATGTGCCATTATTAATCGAAGGCTTGGTTGAAGTTCAATTTTAGGCCACAGTGCACATGCCGAGCTCGAGCATGTGCTGGTGCCATATTTGTTCACTTGGGCCACAATTGCCAAAGTATCACTAGAGTACACCAGAGAACCTGATTGGCAACCTGAGGTTCCAGCAATTGGGGGTAGAGGGCCAAAGGGTGTGCATACATGATGTATGATAGGTACTGATACTTGGCTCATATATTGGCCACCCATCTCGCATGTAATCTCGAGAACTCATGCCCCTAAGAAGAGCATCTGAGCTTTACAGCTTCTCCCAGTGCCATTCAAGTGTCCTGAACTTGGACATTTTTTTCAAATGCGCCACATCTGACATTTGATTAATAGCTGAATGTTTTGTGCATGCTAACAAAATACAGGATCAAGTCCGCATTTTGGGGCGAGACTATATTAACAAAATTTAAACAACTTGACTTGCCGTAACAATTTCACTATCATGAAAAATAGAAAATGAGTCATCTTGCCATGAAACTTCACATGAAGGCTTAAGGGACCATTGTATGAATTTACAAGCCTTAAAAAAAGGCATTGGCATGGTAGAAATATGAAGGTGTACCTAAACCTACCCATCGCCTGGTCGTGGCGAGTATGGTGCTCGAGATAAGCTTAAAACACCAGCAAATGGTGCGTGGGCACTGGGGTGTGCTCATATAAATTCACAGGCCATAAAAATAGCTTTGGCATGGTAGAAATAAGAGGTTGTGTCCAAACCCACCTACTGTCCAGTCATGATGCGCATGGTGCATGGCCTCAGCTTAGGTGTTGGCACTTGGTGTGGGACCCAACATGCATCGATGGTGTTTGAGGGAACAGCCTACATAAAGGGCTAGCATGTGCTGATAGTGGTCGAGGCTTGTGCTAAGACCAAGGGCCAACATATCTTGATGGTGGTCGAGGTAAGGGCATGTGTCACGGTCAGTAAGCAAGCTCGGACTAGCCCTAGGGTTTTAGCACGATAGGGTTTGATAGCCTAAGGGACCAGGCCATAAGGCCTACTCGAGGCACAGGTCGAGGGAACTAGACTGAAATAGTGGTGCAGGCAGTTATTAGGGCTCCAGAGGCTTAGGCACAGTGTTTAGGTTAAACAAAATTGAGCTAGGCCCAGGTCGATTGGCCACAGTGCACCATTTGACCTAGGGTCAAAATATGAGCATCGGTAGAGTGATGTGGGGGGTTTGATAGGATTCTGGTGGACAATGAGCATGTATCATTGGAGACGAGGCATGCTGGGAGCTTTACCTTCGATGGTCATGATGTTGTCGTTGTCGAAGACTCACTTTTGGGTCAACCACGATCGATCAGATCATAAAAGGCCATCTTTCGCCTCCTTCCTCCCCTTAAGCCTGATGGGCGAGGGGGTCAGAAGGGGGTGATAGTGCATTACACCCAGGCAAGCATGCCCTCGGTCTAGTGGCTTGGGGGACACTAAGGGCCAACAAGTGTCGATGGTGTTTGAGGCAACTGCCTACACCTAGGGCCATCTCTTGACGATGCTGATCGAGACATGTGCCCACACGGATTCTAGAATGTGTCGATGCTAGTTGAGGCATGCATGTGTCGATGGTGGTCAAGGAAACTGCCCGTACTAATGGCCAGCTTGTGCCAATGGTGGTTGAGGCATGTGCCCACCCCAAGGCCTAGCATATGCCGATGGTGTTTGAGGTAGATGCTCGTACCAAGGCTCAGCATGTGCTAATGGTTGTTCGAGGCAACTGCTTGCCTGCACCAAAAGCCATCTTCTATCGATACTGATCAAGGCATGGCACGTGCCGATGGGGGTCGATGCAAGTGCCCATACCAAATGCTTACTTGTGCTGATGGTGGTCGAGGTATATGCTTTTACCGGTTCTAAATTGTGTCAATGCTGATCGAGACATGCATGTGTTGATGCTAGTTAAGGCAAGTGCCCGTACCAAGGGCTAGCATGTACCGATGGTGGTCGAGGCAAGTGTCCGTACTAAGGGTCAGCTTGTGTTGATGATGGTCGATGCGTGTGCCCGCACCATATGCTAGCATATGCCATTAGTGGTGGAGGCCTTGGCTAAAGTTTGATTTTTAGCCATGCTGCACTTGTTGGGCTTAAGCATGTGTTGGTGCTACATTTTTTTTGCCGAGGCACCATCGTCGGAGCATCACTAAAGCACATGATGTAAAACTTGATCGACGGCATGGGGGTTTTGGCGATGAGGGTAGAGGGCTAAGGGGTGTGCGCACATGATGTACGATGGGTGCAAGTACTTGGCCCTTATATTGGGCCCCTATCCTGCATGCAACCTTGAAAACTCAGACCCCCTTGAAGAGCATTTTAGCTTTTACAAGTTTGTTGCTAGTAGCCGTTTAAGTGTTTAAAATGGGGACACTTCTTTCAAATGGCCATAAAATCTTTTACACTTTGATTTTTTAGCTGAATTTTTTTGTGCATGCTAACAAAAATACAAGGACCAGGTCTACCAAATTTGGGGTCGAAACTCTTTCTAAAAAAATTTTAAAAATCTCTAACTGTAAAAAATTTTAAAAATCATGAAAAATAAAAAACGAGTCATCTTCGCATGAAACTTCACATGAAGGCTTAGGGGACGATTGTATGAATTTACAAGCCATAAAAAATGGCATTGGCATGGTAGAAATGTGAAGATGTGCTTAAACACACCTACCACCCAATCGTGTTCAGGACACTGGCGCATGGTGCACGGGTGCTAGAGAGTGCTTATATGAATTCATAAGCCATAAAAATGGCCTTGGCATGGCAAAAATATGAGTTTGTGTCTGAACCCACCTACTACCTGGTCGTGGTGCATAAGGTGCATGGCCCGGGCTTAGGTATGGGCATTTGGTGCATGACCCAGTATGTGCTAAGGGTGTTAATGGGAACCACCGCATAAAAGGCCAGCATGTGCTGATTCTGGTTAAGGCATGTGCCGAGACCAAGGGCCATCATGTCTCGATGGTGGTCGAGGCAAAGGCATATGTCATGGTCAGGATGCAAGCTAAGACTAGCCCTGGGGTTCCAGCAAGGTAGGGTTTGACAGCCTAGGGGACCAGGCCTTGAGGCCTATTCGAGGAACAGGTCAAGAGAACTAGATTGGGACAGTGGTGCATGTAGTGATCAAAACTTCAAAAGCTCAAGCAGTGTGTTCAGGTTTAGTAGAATTGAGCTAGGCCTAGGTTGATCAGTGGTAGTGCACCCTTTTGGGATCTCGCCAATTAGCTTCTTTGCACCTTATAGGTTTTCTAGCTCGTTGACTCACACAAATGTTAGACTCCTTAGTCCGTGTTTTAAAATGAGCTAGATGGGGACCCGTAAGCCGAAGCTAGGAGCACACCGTGTCAGGCCACGTAGCCGTTCAAGTGTCTGAAATGGGGACACTTCTTTCAAATAGCCACAAAATCTTTTACACTTTGATTTTTTAGCTGAATTTTTTTATGCATGCCAACAAAAATACAAGGATCAGGTCTACCAAATTGGGGCCAAAACTCTTTCTAAAAAAATCTAAAAAAGCTCAAATTGTAAAAAATTTCAAAAATTATGAAAAATAAAAAATGAGTCATCTTGCCATGAAACTTCACATGAAGGCTAGGGGACCATTGTATGAATTTACAAGCATAAAAAATGGCATTGGCACAATAGAAATATGAAGATGCACCTAGAACGACCCACTACCTGATCGTGGCGTGCATGATGCTCAGATCAGGCTTATGACATCGACCCATGGTGCATGGGCACTGGGGAGCGCTCATATGAATTCGAACGCCATAAAAATGGCTTTGGCATGGTAGAAATATGAGGTTGTATCCAAACCCACCTATTGTCCAGTCATGGTGCACATGGTGCACAGTGCGGGCCTAGGTGCAGGCACTTGGTGCGTAACCCAACATGTGTCGATGGTGTTCGAGGGAAATGCCTGCATAAAGGGCCACCATTTGCCAATGGTGGTCGAGGCATGTGCCGAGACCAAGTGCCAACAAGTCTCGATGGTGGTCGAGACAAGGGCATGTGTCACAATTAGCATGCGAGCTGGGACTGGCCTTGGAGTTCTATCGAGATAGGTTCTAATAGCCTAAGAGACCAGGCCTTGAGGCCTACTCGAGGTGCTGGTCGAGGGAACTAAACCAAGATAGTGGTTCAGGCAGTGATCAGGACTCTAGAGGCTTAGGCACGGCATTTAGGTTCTGTAGAATTGAGCTAGGCCCAAGTCAGTCGGTGACGGTGCATCCACGAGGGATCTCACCAATTAGCTTCCTTGTGCCTTGCGGGTGTTCTAGCCCATTAACTCGTGCACATATTAGACTTCTGGGTCCATGTTTCAAGATGGGCAGGATAAAGACCACACAAACCGATGTTGGGAGCATATAGGTGTTAGGGCATGCCAAGACAATGCATGCTACGTTCTACGATCGCGGTGACAATGTCTCTATGGGCATATTGAAAGCCTGAGCTTGGGCTATTGTCATGACCTGCATCGGTCCATGCCTCGAGCTAACCGACTAATTAGCTTTCATTTTTGCACATCTGATCAAGGTGTATTGTCGGCCCCCATCTGACTTAAGGTCATGATGTGAGCATTGGTCGAGTGATACGGGGGGTCTGACGAGGTTTGGGTGGACAACAAGTGTGCATCACCAGAGATGAGGTACACTGGAAACTTTACCACCGATGGTCATGATGCTGTCATTGCTAGGGACTCACTTTTAGGCCAACCGTAATTGACCGGATCACGGAAGGCCATCTTCCACCCCTTCTTCCCCTCGAGCCCAATGGGCGGGGGGGTCAGAGGGGGTCTAATGGTGCATGACACCCAGGCAATGCGTGCCCTCGGCCTAGTGGCTTAGGGCATACTAAGGGCCAACATGGGCTGATGGTATTCGAGGCAACTGCCTACACTTAGGGCCATCTCTTCCTGATGCTGATCAAGGCATGTGCCTGCATCGATTTCAGATTGTGTCAATGTTGATCAGGGCATGCATGTGCCAATGGTGGTTAAGGAAAGTGCCCATACCAATGGCCAGCTTGTGCCAATGGTGGTCGAGACATGTCTCGCACTATGGCCCAGCATACGTTGGTGGTATTCGAGGCAAATGCTCGCCCCAAAGCCCAATATGTGCCGATGGTGTTTGAGGCAACTGCTCACACCAAAGGCCATCTTCTGTCGATGCTGATCAAGGCATGGCACATGCCAATGGTAGTTGAGGCAAGTGCCTATACCAAGGGTCGACTTATGCTGATGGTAGTTGAGGCATATGCTTGCAACGATTCCAGATTGTGCTAATGCTGATTGAGGAATGCATGTGGTAATAGTGGTAAAGGTAAATGCCTATACCAAGGGCTAGCATGTGGCGATGGTGGTCGAGGCAAGTGCCCGTACCAAAGGCTAGCATGTGCTGATAGTGGCTGAGGCAAGTGCCCGTATTAAGGGCCAGCTTGTGCTAATGATGGTCGATACATGTGCCCGCACCATACGCTAGCATGTGACATTGATGGTCGAGGCCTTGGCTAAAGTTTGATTTTAGGCTACGTACGCACATGTTGGGCTCGAACATGTGTTGGTGCCCCATTTTTTTATCCAGGGCACCATGGTCAAAAATCACCGGAGCATTATCCGAGAACCTGATCGGTAGTATGGGGGATCCTTTAATTGAGGGTAGAGGAACGGGGGGTGTGCACACATGATGTGTGATGGGTGCTGGTATTTGGCCCTTATATTGGCCCCCTATCCTATGTCTATCCTCTAGAACTCATACCCCTTTAAAGAGCATTTGAGCTTTTACAGGTTTGCTGCTAGTAGCTGTTCAAGTATTTGAAATAGGGACACTTTTTTCAAATGGCCACAAAATCTTTTACACTTCAATTTTTTAGCTGAATTTTTTTATGCATGCCAAAAAAAAAATACAAGGATCAAGTCTACCAAATTTGGATTTGAAACTCCTTCTAAAAAAATTTAAAAAAACTTGAACCGTAGAAAATTTAAAAAATAATGAAAAATAGAAAACAAGTCATCTTGCCATGAAACTTCACATGAAGGCTTAAGGGACCATTGTATGAATTTATAGGTGATAAAAAATGGCATTGGCATGATAGAAATATGAAGATGCACCTAAGCCCACCCATTACCTAGTCGTGGTGCACATGGTGCTTGGCACGGTCTCAAGACACTGGTGCGTGGTGCGTGGGCGTGGGTGCTAGGGAGTGCTCATATGAATTCACTGAACATAAAATGGCTTTGGCACAGCAAAAATATAAGGTTGTGTCTAGAGTTGGCAACGGGTCGGGTTCGGGCAAGTTTTTGCTTGCCTTGAACCCGACCCGACTTTATATATCATCAAACCTGACCCAAACCCAAATTAAAAAAAAAAGACCCTACGAGGTTGGGTCGGGTTGAAACCCAACGGGAACGAGTTGGGTTATCGACCCTAGTTGTGTTTGAACCCAGCTTTTACCCGGTCGTGGTAGGCATGGTGCATGGCCCGAGCCTAGGTGCGGGTGCTTGGTGCACGACCCATCATGTGTCGATGGTGGTCGAGGCATTTGCTGAGACCAAGGGCCAACATGTCCTATTGGTGGTTGAGGCAAGGGCATGTGTCACAGTCAGTTAGCAAACTGGGACTGGTCTTGGGGTTTTACTGGGATAAGGTTCGATAGCCTAGGGGACCAAGCCTTAATGCCTACTCGAGGCGTAGATCGAGGGAACTAGATCGAGATAGTGGTACGGGCAGTGCTCAGGACTCCAGAGGCTTAAGTACGATGTTCAAGTTTGACAAAATTGAGCTGGCCCAAATCGATCGACGGTAGTGCACCCACTAGGGATCTCTCCAATTAGCTTCCTTGCACCTTACAATTTTCTAGCCTATTGACTCACACACATGTTAAACTTCATGGTCTGTGTTTCAAGACGGTCAGATGGGGACCCTGCAGGTCTACATCAGGAGCATGCCAATGTCGGGGCACACTTGGATGACACATGTTGCATACCATGATCGCGGTGATGACATCTTCGTGGGCATATTGAAGCCCGAGCCTAGGCTACCATTGTGACCCACGTTGGTCCATGCTCTTGGACGATCGACCTACTAGTTCTCATCATTCCACATTTGATCGGAGTGTATTGTTAGCCCCTATCTGACTTAGGTCATGATGCGAGCATTGGCTGAGTGTTAAGGGGGTTCCAATGAGGACCAGGTGGACAACAAGCATGCATCACTGGAGATGAGGCATGCCAGGAGCTTCACAACCAATGGTCATGATGCTGTAATTGCTAGGGACTTGTTTTTGGGCCAACCGTGACCAATCGCATCACGAGAGGCCAATTTCTGCCCCTTCCCTCCCCTGAGCCTGATAGGTCAAAGTGGTCGGAAAGGAGGTGACGGTGCATGACACCTAGGTAGGCAAGCCTTCGACCGAATGGCTTAGGGTGCACCAAAGGCCAACATGTGTCGATGGTGTTCGAGGTAACTACCTCCACCTAGGGCCATCTCTTACCGATGCTGATCGAGGCATGCACCCATATCGATTCCAAATTGTGTCAATGCTGATCAAGACATGTATGTGTTGATGGTGGTCAAGGAAAATGCCCATACCAATAGTCAGCTTATGCTGATTATGGTTGAGCATGTGCTTGCTCTAAGGCCTAGCATGTGCCGATGGTATTCGAGGCAGATGCTCTCACTAAGGCCTAGAATGTATCGATGGTGTTTGAGGCAACTGCCCACGTGAAGTGTCATCTTCTATCATTGTTGATCGAGGCATGGCATGTGCCGATGGTAGTCAAGGTAAGTGCCCACACCAAGGGCCGGCTTGTACTGATAGTGGTAAAGGTATGTGCTCACACAGGTTCAGATTGTGCCAATGTTGGTCAAGGCATGCATGTGCCCATGGTGGTTAAGGCAAGTGCCCATACCAAGGGCAAGCATGTGCCCATGGTGGTCGAGGTAAGTGCCCGTACCAAGGGTTAGCTTGTGCCGATGATGGTCGATGCATGTGCCCGCACCATACACCAACATGTGCCATTGATGGTCGAGGCCATGGTCAAAGTTTGATTTTGGGCTATGGTCATATGCTGGGCTTGAGCATGTGCTAGTGCCATATTTTTTTGCCTGAGGTGCCATCATCAAAGCATCATCAGAGAACCTAACCGACTGTATAAGGGTTTCGATGATTGGGGGTAGAGGCCCAAAGGTGTGCACACATCATGTGCAATGGGTGCTGGTACATGGCCCTTATATTGGCCCCTTATCCCACTTGCAACCTCAAGAACTCACACTCCCTTAAAGAGCATTTGAGCTTTTACAAGTTTGCTGCCAGTAGCCGTTCAAGTGTTTGAAATAGGAAAACTTCTTTCAAATGGCCACAAAATCTTCTACACTTTTGATTTTTTAGCTGAATTTTTTTATGCATGCCAACAAAATTACAAGGAACAAGTCTACCAAATTTAGGGCTGAAACTCCCTCTAAAAAAATTTTAAAATAATCCTGCACTGTAAAAAATTTTCAAAAATCATGAAAAATAGAAAATGAGCCATCTTGCTATGAAACCTCACATGAAGACTTATATCATTGTATTAATTTACAAGCCATGAAAATGGCATTAGCATGGCAGAAATATGAAGATGTACCCAAACCCACCCATCACCCGATCGTGTCATGCATGTTGCTCAACTTAGGCTCAAGACACTAGCACATGGTGCGTGGGCGCTAAGGAGCACTTATATGAATTCACAAGCCATAAAAATGGTTTTGGCACTGCACAAATAAGAGAATGTATCCGAACCACCTATTGCCTGGTCATGGTGCGCATTGTGTTCAGTTCGAGCCTAGGTGTGGGTGCTTGGTGCATGACCCAGTATGTGCTGATGGTATTCGAGGAATTACTCACATAAAGGGCTAGCATGTGCTGATGGTGGTCAAGGCATATGCCAATGGTGGTCGAAGAATGTGCTAAGACAAAGGGCCAACATGTCTTGATGGTGGTCGAGGCAAGGTCATATGTTACGGTTAGCAAGCAAGCTGGGACTAGCCTTAGGGTTCTAACAGGATAGGTCTAACAACTTAGGGGATAAGGCCTTGAGGCCTACTTGAGGCACAGGTTGAGGAAACTAGACCAGGATGGTGGTGCGAGCAGTGATAAAGACTTCAGAGGCTCAAGCATGGTGTTCAAGTTTGGTAGAATTAAGTTAGGCTTGGGTCGATCGACGGCGGTGCACCCGTGAGGGATCTAGCCAATTAGCTTCCTTGTGCCTTACGATTTTTCTAGCCCATTGACTCACACACATGTCAGACTCTTTGGTTTGTGTTTAAAGATGAGCTGGATGGGGAG
This sequence comes from Durio zibethinus, assembly GCF_002303985.1. The sequence continues at coordinate 15,448,321 of NW_019167938.1, read as the reverse complement.
CCCATAGGCTAATACCGGGAGCATGTCAGTGCTGAAGCACGCTAAAATGACACGTGCTGCATTCCATGATCATGGTGACAACATCTTTGCAGGCATATTGAAAGCTCAGGCTTGGGCTTGCATCATGACTCTTATTGATCCATACCCTAAGTTGATCAATCGATCGACTCTTATTGTTCCATATTCGATCGAGGCATATCATTAGCCCCCATCTAACTTGGGGTCATAATGTGAGTATCGATCAAATGGTCATAATGTGAGTATCGATCGAATGGTGCATGGGGGCTAACGATGTCTGGGTGGATAACGAGCGTGCATCACCGAAGACGAGGCACATCGAGAGCTTTACCACTGACGGTTATGACATTGTCGTTGTTGGGGACTCACTTTTGTGCCAACCACAACCTATTGGATCATAAGAGGCCATCTTCTGGCCCTTTCCCTCCTTCTTGCTAGACGGATGGAGGGTCAAAAAGGGGCGAGGGTGCATGTCACCTAGGCAGGTATACCTTCAGCCTAGTGGCTTGGGGCACACCCAGGGCCAGTTTGTGCCGATAGTGTTTGAGGCAACTACCTATACCCTAGGGCCTTCTCTTGCTAATGTTGATCGAGGCATATGCCTGCACCGATTCCAAATTGTGTCGATACTGATCGAGGATGCAAGTGTCGATGGAGGTCAAGGAAAATGCCCATACCAATGGCCAATTTATGTCGATGGTGGTCAAGGTATGTACCTGCTCTAAGGCCCAGCATGCGTCGATGGTGTTCGAGGCAGATGCCCGCACTAAGGGCTATCTTTTGTCAACGTTGATTGAGGCATGGCATATGTCGATGGTGGTCAAGGTAAGTGCTCATACCAAGGGCCGGCTTGTGTCAATGGTGGTCGAGACAAATGCCCATACCAAGGGCCAACATGTGTCAATGGTGGTCAAGGCAAGTGCTTGTACCAAGGGCCAGCTTATGCCGATAATGGTTGATGCATATGTTTGTAACATACGCCAGCATGTGCCATTGATGGTTGAGGCCTTGGCCAAAGTTTAATTTTGGGCCACGGTGTACGTGCTAGGCTTGAGCATGTGTTAGTATCGTATTTATTTGCCTAAGACACCATCACCAGAGCATTATCGAAGCATCGCTGAAGAACTTGATCTGTGACGTAAGGGGTTTCGATGATTAAGGTAAGGGGCTGGTGGGGTGTGTGCACATGATGTGCGATGGGTACTAGTACTTGATCCTTATATTGCCACCTATCCCGTATACAACCTTGAGAACTCACACCCACTTAAAAAGTATTTGAGCTTTTACAGGTTTGTTGCCAGTAGTCGTTTAATTATCTGAAATTGAGACACTTCTTTCAAATAGCCACAAAATCTTCTACACTTTGATTTTTTAGTTGAATTTTTTTTACATGCTAACAAAAATGCAAGGATCAGGTTTGCCAAATTTATGGTCAAAACTTTTTTTAAAAAAATTTTAAAAAATCTCAAACTGTAAAAAATTTCAAAAATCATGAAAAAAAAATGAGTCATCTTGCCATGAAACTTCACATGAAGGCTTAAGAGACCATTGTATGAATTTGCAAGCCATAAAAATGGCATTAGCATGGTAAAAATCTAAAGATGTGCCTAAAACCACCCACCGCCCGATCGTGGAGGGCATAGTGCTCGTGTCATGGGTCGATACTTAAGCTTAAACCCGAACAGCTCCGGGACCGAGGCATTCACTCATCTGATGTCCTAGATCAGCTTACATATCACGATTTACACCCTTGTGAGGTATTGTCTGCTCTGGCCCCCTTGGCTTCACGGTTTTGTCCTACAAAAGGTGACTCACAAGAAAGAGGTGATGTGAACCCTTTTATACCCTAGTGACCCTCTATTATGTTCGATGTGGGATTCAAGAAACTTCTTTAGGTCCATGACATTCTCCCCCACCCAACCTCGTGACGCCCTCGTCACGAAGACTGGCCACTTAGCCTACCTCCCTTGAGGTGCTTGGCATGTATCAAATGGTTTAAGGCTGGCTCTGATACCACTTGTCATAGGTCGAGACTTAAGCTTTGACCCGTGTGACTCTAAGACTCTGGTATCCACTCATCTGGCATCCCAGATCAGCCTACCCATCACGATTCATACCTTTGTGAGGTATTGTTCGCTCTGGCTCCCCTGGCCTTATGATTTTATCCAATAAAAGGTGCCTCACAAGGAAGAGGTGGTACGAACCCTTTTATAACCTAGTGACCTTCCAATTATGTTCGATGTGAGATTCAGGACTCTTCTTAGGTCTATGACACTTGGCCCAGGTTTAGGACCCTGGCACATTGTACACGGGCTCTAGAGAGCACTCATATGAATTCAATGGGCATAAAAATATCTTTGGCACAGCAAAAATATGAGGTTGTGTCTGAACCCACATACTGCCCGGTTATGGTGCACTTGGTGCATGGCCCAAGCCTAGGTTCGGGCATTTGGAATGTGACTCAGCATGTGCCGATGGTGTTTGAAAGAATTGCTTGCATAATGGGCCAGCATGTATCGATGGTGGTCAAGGCATTTGCCAAGACCAAGGATCAATATGTCTTGATGGTGGTCAAGGTAAGGGCATGTGTCATGGTCAGCAAGCAAGCTGGGATTGGCCCTAAGGTTTTAGTGGGATAGGGTCTGATAGCCCAAGGGACTAAGCCTTAGGGCTTACTCGAGGTAGAGGTCAAGAGAACTAGATCGAGACAATGGTGCAAGCAGTGATCAAGACTCCAGAGGCTCAGACAAGGTGTTCAGGTTCGACAGAATTGAGTTAGGCCCAGGTCAATTAGTGGCAGTGCACTTGCGAAGGATCTTGCCAATTAGCTTCCTTGCTTCTTATAGGTTTTCTAGCTCGTTGACTCATACACATGTCAAACTCCTTGGTTCGTGTTTCAAAATAGAATGGATAGGGAGCCTGTAGGCTGATGTTAGGAACACACTGGTGTCAAAGAATGCTAAAATTACGTGTGTAACATTTCACGATTATAGTAATGATGTCTCAGTAAGCATTTTAAAAGCCCTGGCTTTGGCTACTGTTGCTACTCGCATCGGTCCACTCCCTGAGCCAATCGATCGATCAATTTTTGTCATTCTATATCTAATCAGGGTGTATCATTGGCCCCCATCTGACCTAGGGTCATGACATGAGCATCGACCAAATGATGTAGGGGGTTCGATGGGTTTGAGTGGACAATGAGTATGCATCACCAATGATGAGGCATGCTGATAGCTTTACCACCAATGGTCATGATGCTGCCATTGCTGAAGACACTTTTGGGCCAACCATAATCGATCGGATCATGAGAGGCCATCTTCTACCTGTCTCCTTCCCTTTGAACCCGACCGAAGGGGGGTTAGAGGGGGCAATGGAGCATAACACCCAAGTAGGTGTACCTTTGGCTTAGTGGCTTAGGGCACAACAAAGGCCAACATATGCCGATGGTGTTTAAGGTAACTACCTGTATGTAGAGCCATCTTTTATCGATGCTGATCGAGGCGTGTGCCCACATTAATTTAAATTGTGTCGATGTTGATCAAGGCATGCATGTGCCGATGGTAGTTAAGGAAAGTGCCTATACGAATGGTCAGCTTGTGCCAATCTTGGTTGAGGCATGTGCCTATTCCAAGGCCCAGCATACACCGATGGTGTTCGAGGCTAATGCTCGGACCAAGGCCCAGCATGTGCCAATGGTGTTTAAGGTAACTACCTGCTTTCACCAAGGGCCATCTTCTGACAATATTGATCAAGGCATGGCATGTACCGATAGTGGTTGAGGCAAGTGCCCGTACTAAGGGCCAGCTTATGCCGATGGTGGTCGAAGCATATGCTCGAACCAGTTCCAGATTGGGTCAATAATGATCAAGGCATGCATGTGTCGATGGTGGTTGTGGCAAGTGCTTGTACCAAGGGCCAACAGTGTTGATGGTGGTCGAGGCAAGTGCCCGTACCAAAGGCCAACTTGTCCCAATAATGGTCGATGCATGTGCCCACACCATATGCTAGCAAGTGCTGTTGATTGTCGAGGCCTTGGCTGAAGTTCAATTTGGGGCCATGATGCATATGTTGGACTGAAGCGTGTGCTAGTGCCCCATTTTTTTGCCCTGGACACCCTCATCGGAGCATTACTAGAGCATCATTGGAAAACCTGACTGGCATCATAGTGGATCTAGTGATTTGGGGTAGGAAGTCGAGGGTGTGCGCACATGATGTACGATGGGTGCTAATACATGGCCCTTATATTGGCCCCCTATCCCGCATGCAACCGCGAGAGCTCACACCCTTTTAAAGAGCATTTGAGCTTTTACAAGTTTGTTGCTAGTAGCCGTTTAAGTGTTTGAAATAGGAACACTACTTTCAAATGGCCATAAAATCTTCTACACTTTGATTTTTAAGCTGAATATTTTTGTGCATGCCAATAAAAATGCAAGGATCAAGTCTACCAAATTTAGGGCCAAAACTCCTTCTAATAAAATTAAAAAAAATCCTGAACGACAAAAAATTTTAAAAATCATAAAAAATTTAGAACGAGTCATCTTGCTATGAAACTTTACATGAAGTCTTAGAGGACCATTGTATGCATTTGCAAGCTATAAAAATGGCATTGGCACAGTAGAAATATGAAAATGTGCCTAAACCCACCTACCACCCGGTCGTGGCACGTATAGTGTTCAACCTGAGCTCAGGATACTGACACATAGTCTACATCAGACCCATTGCATCACTCAGTCGATGCACACGTCATGACCCTGGGTCATATGTGGGCAACGATATGCCCTGGTCGAATGTGGAATGACGAGTGCCATTCGGTCGATCGACTTAAGGTGTGGACTGACATGGGTCATAATACTGACACATGGTCCACAACGAGCATGCATTACTAGAGACGAGGCTTGTCAAGAGCTTTACCATTGATGGTCATAACGTTGTCATTGTCGGTGACTCACTTTTGGGCCAACCATGATTAATCAAATCACAGGAGGCCATCATCTACCACCTTTCCTCCCTCTGAGCTCGATGGGTGAAGGGGTTAGAGGGGGTGATAGTGCATGACACCTAGGCAAGTGTGCCATTGGCCTAGTGCTTTAGGGTGCACCAAAGGCTACCATGTGCCAATGGTGTTTGAGGTAACTGTCTACACTTAGGGCCATCTCTTGTTGATGCTGATCGAGGCATGTGCCCACACCAGTTCTAGATTGTGTCGATGCTGATCAAGGTATGCATGTGCCGATGGTAGTCGAGAAAAGTGCCCATACCAATGACCAGCTTGTGTCGATGGTGGTCTAAGCATATGCCTGCTCTAAGGCCCAACATAGGCCGATGGTGTTCGAGGTAGATGCCCGTACCAAGGCTCAACTTGTATCGATGGTGTTCGAGGGAACTACCTACACAAAGGGCCATCTTCTATCGATGCTGATCAAGGCATGGCACATGCCAATGGTGGTCGAGGCATGTGCTCACATGGGTTCTAGATTGTACAATGTTGATCGAGGCATGCTTATGCCAATGATGGTTGATGCATATGCTTGCACCATACACTAGCATATGCTGGTGATGGTCGAGGCCTTGGTCGAAGTTTGATTTTGGGCCACAGTGCACATGCTAGGCTTGAGCATGAGTTGGTGCCACATTTTTTAGCTTAGGGCACCATCATCATTGCATTATCAAAGCATTTTCGAAGAACCTAACTGATGGCATAGAGGTTTTAACAATTATGGGTAGGGGACCAAAGGTGTGCACACATGATGTGCGATGGGTGTTGGTACTTGGCCCTTATATTAGCCCCCTATCCCGCATGCAACCTCAAGAAATCACACCCCATTAAGAAGTATTTGAGCTTTTATAGGTTTGCTGCCAGTAGCCGTTCAAGTGTCTAAAATGGAGATATTTCTTTCAAATGGCCACAAAATCTTCTACACTTTGATTTTTTAGTTGAATTCTTTTGTGCATGCCAACAATAATGCAACGATCAGGTCTACCAAATTTGGGCCCAAATTTGCTTCTAAAAAATTTTTAAAAAATCCTAAACCGTAAAAAATTTCAAAAATCATGAAAAATAAAAAATGAGTCATCTCGCCATGAAACTTCACATGAAGGCTTAGAGGACCATAGTATGAATTTACAAGCCATAAAAATGGTATTGGCATGGTAGAAATATGAAGATATGCCTAAACCCACCCATCATCCGATCGTGGCATGCATGGTGTTTAGCTCGAGCTTAAAACACTGGCATGTGGTGCACGGGCACTGGGGAGTGCTCATATGAATTCACAGGTCATAAAAAAGGATTTTTCATGGTAAAAATATAAAGATGTGTCTGAACCCACCTACTATCCGATTGGGTGCATGTGGTACGTATGATGCGTAGCCCGGGCCTAGGTGCTAGGGCTTGGTGTTCGACCCAGCATGTGCTGACAGTGTTCAAGGGAATTGCCCACATAAAGGGCCAGCATATGTCGATGGTGGTCGAGGCAAGTGCCGATACCAAAGGCCAACATGTCTCGATGGTGGTTGAGGCAAGGGCATGTGTCAAGGCCAGCAAGTGAACTGGGACTGGCCCTAGGGTTCTAGCAAGATAGGGTCTGATGGCCTATGGGACATGCCCTTCAAGCCTACTCAAGGCGTAGGTCACAGAAACTAGATTGGAACAGTGGTGAGGGTAGTGATCAAGACTCTAGAGGCTCAAGTGTGGTGTTCAAGTTTGGTAAAATTGAGCTTGGCCCAAGTCAGTCGGTGGTGGTGCACATACAAGCTTCTTTGCAACTTACGAGTTTTCTAGCCTGTTGACTCGCACATATGTTAGACTTTTAGGTCCATGTTTCAAGACGGGCCAGATGAAGACCAGTAGGCCAACACCAAGAGTACATCGATGCAGGGGCACACCGAGATGATGCATGTTATGTTCCATGATCGCGGTGATGACATCTTCACTGGCATATTAAAAGCTCGGGCTTGGGCTATCTTAGCGAGCCATGTCGATCCATGCCTTGAGCTGATTGGTCGACTGGCTCTCACCATTCCACATTTGACTAGGGCGCATCATCGGCCCCCATCTAACCTGGGGTTAAGACATGAGCATCGATCGAGTGAGGCGAATGGGGTTCGGGTGCACAACGAGTGTGCATCACCAAAGATGAGGCACGTTGAGTGCTTTACCACCGATGATCATAACACTGTCATTGTCGGGAACTCACTTTTGGGCCAACCACAATCGACTAGATCATGGGAAGCCATCTTTTACCCCCTTTCTCTCCCATTGAGCCTGACTGGTAAAGGGTTGGGGGCGACGATGGATGACACCCAGGCAGGTATGCCCTTAGCTTAATGGCTTGAGGTGTACCAAGAGCTAGTATATGCCAATGGTGTTTAAGGCAACTACCTGTGTCACGCCCTGTGTAGATGCATCGATGGATAGGCTCGAGCACCCGAGGTTGAGGTTCATGCACCAGGAGCACTGGCGTGGGTTTGCGTATCAAACCTTGGAGAGGAGTCCAAACCACCCATAATAATGTAGTCTAACCCGCACAAATGCTGCGTTTCATGATCATGGTGACAACGTCTCTATGGGCATATTGAAATCCTGAGCTTAGGCTATCATCGTAACCAGCATTGATCTATGCCCTTAGCTAATCGATCCATCGGCCTTGTAGTTCCACATCCGATCGAGGCATATCGTCGACCTCCATCTGACCTGGGGTCACGACATGAGCATCGACCAAGTGATGAGGGAGGTCCGATGGGGTCCGGGTGGACAACGAGCCGCATCACCAGAGACAAGGCACGTTAGGAGCTTTACCACCGATGGTCAGGATGCTGTCATTGTTGAAGACTCACTTTTGGGCCAACCGTGATAGATTGGAGCATGGGAGGCCATTTTTCGCCCTTTCCTCCCCTTGAGCTTGATTGGCAGGGGGTTGAAAGGGGGGTGATAGCGTATGACACCCAGGTAAGTGTGCCCTTGGCCTAGTGGCTTGGGGCGTACCAAAAGCCAGCATGTGCTGATGGTGTTCGAGCCAACTGCCTATACCTAGGGCCATCTCTTACCGATATTGATCGAAGGATGTGCCCACACTGATTCCAGATTGTGTCGATGTTGATTGAGGCATGCTTATGCTGATGGTGGTTGAAGAAAGTGCCTATACCAATGGCTAGCTTGTGCTGATGGTGGTTGAGGCATGTGCTTACACCAAGGCTTAGCATGCACTGATGGTGTTTAAGGTAGATGCCCAGATCAAGGCCCAGCATATGTTAATGGTGCTCGAGGCAACTACCCATACCAAAGGCCATCTTTTGCTAATACTGGTCGAGGCTTGACATGTGCTGATGGTGTTCGAGCAAGTGCTCATACCATGGGCTGGCTTGTGCCAATAGCGGTCGAGGCATGTGCTTGCACTAGTTCCAAATTATACTGATGCTGATTGAGGTAATTGCCCATACCAAGGGCTAGCATGTGCCAATGTTGGTCAAGGCAAGTGCCCGTACTAAGGGCCAGCTTATGACGATGATGGTCAATGCATATGCCTACACCATATACTAGCATGTGCCGTTGATGGTTGAGGCCTTTGCTGAAGTTCTACTTTGGGCCACGGTGCACACATTAGACTCGAGCATGTGCTGGTGCTATATTTTTTTGCTTGAGGCACCATCGTTGGTGTATCACCAGAGAACCTGACTGACGGCATATAGGCTCTGACAATTAGGGTAGGGGGCCAAGGGTGTGCACACATGATGTGCAATGGGTACTGGTATTTAGCCCTTATATTGGCCCCTTATCTCGTATGCAACCTCAAGAACTTACACCCCTTTAAAGAGCATTTGAGATTTTATAGGTTTGCTGTCAGTAGTTGTTCAAGTATCTAAAATGGGGATACTTCTTTCTAATGGCCACAAAATCTTCTAAACTTTGATTTTATAGCTAATTTTTTTTGTGCATGCCAACAAAAATGCAAGGATCAGGTCTACCAAATTTAGGGCCGAAACTCTTAAAAAAATTTAAGAAAATCTTGAACTGTAAAAAATTTGAAAAATCATTAAAAATAGAAAAGGGTCATCTTGCCATGAAACTTCACTTGAAGGCTTATAGACCATTGTATGAATTTACAAGCCATAAAAATGGCATTGGCATGGTAAAAATATGTATGGTGCTCGACTCGGGCTCAGGACATCGACGCGTTGTCTGCGAGTGCTAAAGAGCACTCATATGAATTTTAGGCCATAAAAATGGCTTTGGCAAGGCAAAAATATGAGGTTGTGTCCTAACCCATCTATTGCCCGATCGTGGTGCGTGGTTCGAGCCTAAGTGCAGGCACTTAGTGCGCGACCCAGCATGTGTCGATGGTGTTCGAGGGAACTACCCACATAAAGGGCCAACATGTGCCAATTGTGGTCGAGACATATGCCGAGACCAAGGGCCAACATGTCCCAATGGTGGTTGAGGCAAGGGCACACGGTCAGGAAGCAAGTTGGGATTGGCTTTGGGGTTCTAGCGGGATAGGGTTCGATAGCCCACGGGATAAGGACTTAACGCCTACTCAAGGTGTCAATCGAGGGAACTAGACTAAGACAGTGGTGCAGGTAGTGATCAAGACTTTAGAGGCTCAGACACGATGTTTAGGTTTGGTCGAGTTGAGCTAGGTCTAAGTCGATCAGCAATGGTGCACCTATAAGGGATCTCACTAATTAGCTTCCTTGTACCCTACGCATGTCAAACTCTTTGGTTTGTATTTCAAGACTAATCGGATAGGGACCCCGAAGGCTGACGTCGGGTGCACATCAGTGTCAAAGCATGCCAAGATGATGCATACTGCGTACCATGATCATGGTGATGATATCTTCACGGGCATATTAAAAGCTTGGGCTTGGGCTACCATCGTAACTCGTGTCAATCCATCCTTGAGCTGATTGGCTGATCGACTTTCATTGTTCCACATCCAACCAAGGTGCATCATTGACCTCCATCTGACTTGGGGTTATGATGCAAGCATCGGTTGAGTGAAGTGAAGGTTTGACAGGGTCCAAGTGGTCAACGAGCAGATCACCAGAGATAAGGCTTGTCGAGAGCTTTATCACTGATAGTCATGATGTTGTCATTACCAAGGACTCACTTTTGGGCCAACCACAATCGACCAGATCATAAGAGGCCATTTTCTGCCCCTTTCCTTCCCCAAGCCTAATAGGTGGGGGGTCGGAGGGGGGACAACAGTGTATGACACCCAGTAGGTGTGCCTTCGACCTAGAGGCTTAGGGCACACCAAAGGCCAACATGTGCCAATGGTGTTCAAAGTAATTGTGTACACCTAGGGCCATCTCTTATCGATGCTGATTAAGGCATATGCTTGCATTGGTTCCATATTATATTGATGCTGATCGAGGCATGCATGTGCTGATGGTGGTCGAGAAAAGTGCCTATACTAAAGGCCAGCTTATGCTGATGGTGGTCAAGGTATGTGCCCGTTCTAAGGCCTAGTAGGCATCGATGGTGTTCGAGGCAGATACTCGGACTAAGGCCCAGCATGTGTCAATGGTGTTCAAGGTAATTGCTCATCCACATGAAAGGCTATCTTCTATCGATGCTGATCGAGGTATGGCATGTGCCGATGGTGGTTGAGGCAACTGCTTATACCAAGGGTCAGCTTGTGCCAATGGTGGTCGAGGCATGTGCTCGCACCAGTTCCAAATTGTGCTAATGCTAATCAAGGCTTGCATGTGTCAATGGTTGTCGAGGCAAGTGCCCATCCAAGTGCTAGCATGTGGCAATGGTGGTCGAAGAAAGTGCCCGTACCAAGGGTTAGCTTATGCCGATGATGGTTGATGCATACGCCTGCACCATAAGCCATCATGTGCCATTGACGGTCGAGGCCTTGGCTAAAGTTTGATTTTAGGCCACAGTGCACTTACTAGGCTTGAGCATGTGCTGGTGCCACATTTTTTTGCTCGGGCCACCATCATTTGAGCATCATCGAAGCAAACCTAACTAATGGCATGAAGGTTTCGATTATTGGGGGTAGGGGGCCAAGGTGTGTGTGCACATGATGTGTGATGGGTGCTAGTACTTGGCCTTTATATTGGCCCCTATCTCACATGCAACCTTGAGAACTCACACCCCCTTAAAAAGCATTTAAGCTTTTACAAGTTTGCTGTTCAGTAGCTATTCAAGTGTCTAAAATATGGACACTTTTTTCATATGGCCACAAAATTGTCTACACTTTGAGTTTTTAGCTAAATTTTTTTATGCATGCCAACAAAAATGCAAGGATCAGGAGTACCAAATTTGGGGCTAAAACTCCTTCTAAACAAATTTTAAAAAATCTCGAACCGTAAAAAATTTTAAAAATCATAAAAAATAAAAAATAAATCATCTTGCCATGAAACTTCACATGAAGGCTTATGGGACCATTGTATGAATTTACAGGCCATAAAAATGGCCTTGGCATGGTAGAAATATGAAGATGAGCCTAAATCCACCCACTACCTGGTCATGGCACACATGGTGCTCGACTTGAGCTCAGGACATCGACACATGGTGCACAGGCACTGGGGAGCACTCATATGAATTGATAGGCCATAAAATTTGCTTTGGCATGGCAAAAATATGAGGTTGTGTTTGAACCCACCTACCACTCGATCATGGTACGTATGGTGCGTGCCTTAGGCCTAAGTGAGGGTGCTAGGTGCGTGACCCAACATGTGCTGATGGTGTTTGAAGGCACTACTCACATAAAGGGCTAGCATATGTTGATAGTGGTCGAGACATGTATCGAGACTATGGGCTAACATATCCCGATGGTGGTCGAGGCAAGGGCATATGTCACAGTCAGTAAGTAAGTTGGGATTGGCCCTGGAGTTCTAGCAAGACAAGGTTTGATAGCCTAAGGGACCAGGCCTTAAGGCCTACTCGAGGCACAAGTCGAGGAAACTAGATCAGGACAGTGGTGCAGGTAGTGAACAAGACTCCGGAGGCTCAGGCCTGGTGTTCAGGTTCAAAAGAATTAAGCTCAATGTAGGTCAGTCGGTGGTGGTACACCCTCAAAGAATCTCACCAATTAGCTTCCTTGCACTTTACAGGTTTTCTAACCCATTGACTTGTGCACATGTCAGACTTCTTGGTTCATGTTTCAAGATAGGTTGAATGAGGATCGTGCAAGCTGACGTCGGGAGCATGCCAGTGTTGAGGCACACCAAGATGATGCATTCTTCATTCTACGATTGTGGTGATGACATCTCTGCAGGCATATTGAAAGCCCAGGCTTAGGTTGCTATGGCAACCCATGTCGGTCCATGCCCCAAGCCAATCGGCTCTCATCATTTCACATCTAATTAGGGTGTATCGTCGGCCCCCATCTAACTTGGGGTCATGATGCAAGCATTGATTGAGTGACGTAGTGGGTCCAATAGGGTCTGGGTTGACAACAAGCATGCATCCATCACTAGAGACGAGGCACGCCAGGAGCTTTACCACTAATGGTCATGACGTTATCTTTGTCAAGGACTTACTTTTGGGCTAACTGTAATGGATTGGATCATGGTAGGCCATCTTTCACCCCCTTTCCTCCCCCTAGCCCGATGGGTAAAATGGTTGGGGGGCGATGATGGATGACACCTAGACAAGTGTGCCCTTAGCCTAATAGCTTGAGAAGCACCAAGGGCCAGCTTGTGTCAATGGTGTTTAAGGCAATTGCCTATGCCACGCCCTATGTAAGCACACTGGGCACATAAGCTCGAGCACCCGAGGTTGAGGCTCATGCACTAGGAGCACCGACATAGGTTTACGTATCAAACTTGTAGAGAAGTCCAAACCACCCATACAAAATGTAATCCAACCCGTACAGATGGGGGCAGGCTTGCAAGCCACTTGCACCACATCAGGGAAGGCCCAAGGGAGCAAATGTGCAAGTGGATCTTCTAAAAGTGCACAAGTTTAACAAGAGCCTTCAACAGGATTTGGTTGACCCTAGAAAATCAGGAAGTAGAATCCTGTATTAATGTAATCTGTGTAAACCTTAAGTGATTGTAATTCCTTGATTCTAGGGATTTAGCCATAAATATAGCTGGGGGCCTCAACTATAAATAGAAGGTCACCCCATCTTCCTTTGTACATCAATCACACTTTGTTTCAATAATACAAAAGCATATTCCAACTACTTTCTCTTATTTTCTTGTTTCTTTCAAACTTGCGTATTCTATCATTTCAAGTGTTCTAGTGCCCGACGCTTATGGTTTAGGCTAACTTAGGCTAGAAAGAGGTGATTCCAAGCGTAAGGCCACACGATTTCTAAGTCTAAAGTGAAGCCCATTACAGTTGGTATCAAAGCAATTTTCGGTTCTGCTTGTTTGTGTGTGTGCAAATTAGATCACAGTCAAGTAGATGGCATCCCAGAGCAATGTTGCTAGCCAACAACCTGAGGCCCAGGAGCCAAGCTATGGAAGGGGCAAGAAAGACAGTTGGAGAGATATCTGGTCTACCATGGATGGGAGGTTATCCAAGATGGAGGTGACCATAGATGACATAAAAGAGAAGCTTGATGATTTGGAGACTCATGTTGAAGTGCTAGACTCTATGGAAGAGGAGCTCAAGGGTGAGTTACAAGTTACCCTCAATCAAGGCCTGGATGTGATCACTTAAAGGAACGAGACCTTAGAGGCCCAGGTGGAGACCATGCTTGATGGTATAGAGGCCATGCACAAGAAGATAAAGGAGCTTAGGAGTGAGCTCGCTGCATGCAAGAGTACCATTAGGAATGGCATGTTTGCTGGAGCATCTAAGACTCATGTGTAGATCCCCAAACCTAAAGAGTTCAAGAGGACTAGGGCAGCCAAGTAAATAGACAACTACCTTCGATGCTGATTGAGGCATGCATGTGTTGATGGTGGTTGAGGTAAGTGCCTATATAAAAGGCCAACATGTATGAAAGGTGGTCGAGGTAAGTGCCCATACTAAGGGTAGCTTGTGCCGATGATGGTCGATGTATGTGCCTATACCATACACCAGCATATGCCATTGATGGTCGAGGCCTTAGCCAAAGTTCAATTTTGGGCCACGATGCACATGCCAGGCTCGAGCATGTGCTAATGCAGCATTTTTTTTACTTGGGACACTATCGTTAGAGCATCACTGGAGCATCATCGGAGAACCTAATCGATAGCATAGGGGTTTCAATGATTGGGGGTAGAGGGCCAGGGGATGTACATACATGATGTGTGATGGCCGCTGGTACTGGCTTATTGTTGCCTCAGAATATTACCTCAGACACCTTCTTGATGAGTGTTGGTCCCTCAGCTTGATGTTACTTCAAGCACTTTCTTGGCTGATGGACTGGCGTTTGATCCCCTGAACACCTCTTTGTCTTTGGCTGGTATGGCCAATCGCATCCACCACCATCGGTGGTAGATGTTGGCCCGTTATTGCTTGAGGATGTTGCTTTGGACACCTTCAACATGCTAGCCCATTGATAGTGTCTGGCCTTTGGCTGGTATAGCCAATTGCATCCAACACCATTGGTAGTAGACGTTGGCTCGTTATTTCCTTGAGATGTTACCTTGAACACTTCTCTAACGAGTGTTGGCCCCTCGGTGCCTGATGTTGACTTAAGCTCCTCCTTTGCAGGTGCTTGGCACTGAATCCCTTGAACACCTCTCTGGCCTTTGGCTGGTGCGACTAATTGCATCCACCACCATCGACGGTCGATGCTAGCCTATTGTTGCCCCAGGATGTTATCTTGGACACCATCAGGATGCTAGCCCGCCTACAGCATCTGGGCCTTGGTTGTTACAGCCAATCATATCCACCACCATTGATTGCAGATGCTGGCCCATTGTTTCCTCGAGATGTTGCCTCGAACACCTTTCTAGTATGTGCTGGCCCCTTAGTGCCCGATGTTACCTCGAGCTCCTCCTTAGTAGGTACTTGGCACTTGATCCCCTGAACACCTCTTGGTCCTTGGCTAGTGTGACCAATTACATCCACCACCAACGGTGGTAGATGCTGGCCCATAGTAGCCCTAAGATATTACTTTAGACACTATTGGGATGCTAGCCTATCGATAGCATCTGGCCCTTAGCTGGTGCAGCCAATTGCATCCAACACCATCAGTGGCAAATGCTTACCCATTGTTGCCTTGGGATGTTGCCTTGGAAACCTCTCTAGCGGGTGCTAGCCCTTCGGTTCTTGATGTTGCCTTGAGCTCCTCTTTGGTTGATAGCTTAGTGCTTAATCCCTTGAACACCTTTGTGGTCCTTGGCTGGTGTGGGCAATAATGTCCACCACCATCGGAGGTAGATGTTGGCCTATTATTACCTCGAGATGTTACCTTAAACACCATCAGGATGTTGGCCCATCGACAGTGTCTGGCCCTTAGCTGGTGAGGCCAATCTCTCCCAACACCATCGGTGACAGATGCTGGCCTGTTGTTACCCTTAGATATTGCCTGAAAAACCTCCCTAAAGGGTGCTAGCCCCTTGGTGCCTGATGTTGCTTCGAGCTCCTTCTTGACGGGTACCTAGCACTTGATCCCCTGAATACCTCTTTGGTCCTTGGTTGGTGTGGCCAATCATGTCTACCACTATCAGCTACAGATGTTGGCCCATTATTACCCAGATGTTACCTCAGACACCATCGGAATGCTAGCCTGTGGATAGCATCTGGGCCTTAGCTAGTGCAGCTAGTCATATCTAACACTATCGGTGGCTGATGCTAGCCCGTTATTACCACGGGATGTTACCCCAGACACCTCCCTGATGGGTGTTGGCTCCTCAGTGCCCAAAGTTGCCTCAAGCTCCTCCTTGGTAGGTGCTTGGTGCTTGATCCCCCGAACACCTCTTTGGTCCTTGGCTAGTGTAGTAAATCATATCCACCACTATCGGTGGCAGATGCTAGCTCATTGTTGGCTTGAGATGTTACCTTAGACACCATCAGAATGCTAGCTCGTCAATAGTGTCTGACTCTTGGCTGGTGCGACCAATTGTATCCAACACCAATGATAGTAGATGCTAGCCCATTGTTGCCCTAGGATGTTGCCTCAGACACTTCCTCAGCAGATGTTGGCCCCTCAGTGCCTCGAACACTTTTTTGGTAAATATGGTGTTATGGGCTTTGCTCTCAAACCAAACACCATGGGACCTTAGACTAAGAATGAACTCTGTATGCCTAAGTTAGCCTATAAATAAGCGTGTGGGCACTAAACCAACTAGAGAGGTAGAATACACAAGCTAAGGATTGACTGGGCCCCCTTTTGTGTGCTACAGATCCTAGAGGCTTTTTATACGATTCTGGTTTGGCCCCACTCCCTAGGAGTGCCTGGGTGTGGTGCGAGCATGTTGTGGGCCTAGTTTTAGTGCTACGAATAGGTCTGACTTGGGAGCAGGCAGTTTGGATGCTTTTACCATGATTATTATTGGAGCCCTTTCCTTTGTGTCTAGTGCTTAAGCCGTAGCTGCTAGGGCATGAGCCTCCATTCCTGGTGCGCACGCCTAGGGCATGACACTGGCACTTGGTGCGGGATGTTACCTCGGACACCCTTGGGTTTGACCTGTACCTGTACCTTGATCATCCGTACTTACACCTAGGTCTGATTGTGTGCTCGCGCACCACTCACCAGCACCTACACCGAGGCCTAGCTTAATTCTACCAAACCTAAACATCGTGCTTAAGCCTATGGAGTCTTGATCACTATCTGCACCACTGTCTCAGTCTAGTTCCTTCAACCTGCGCCTCAAGTTGGCCTCAAGGCCTGGTCCTTTGGGCTATCAAACCCTGTTCCACTAGAACCCCAGAGCTAGTCTTAGCTTGCTTGCTGACCATGCCACATGCCCTTACTTCGACCACCATTGAGACATGTTGGCCTATGGTCTCGGCACATGCCTCGATCACCATCGGCATATGCTAGCCTTTTGTGTGGATAGTTCCCTCGAACACTATCGGCACATGCTAGGTCATGCACCAAATGCCCTCACCCTAGCCCAGGGCCATGCACTGTGAACACCATGACTGGGTAGTAGGTGTGTCGGTACACATTTACATATTTTTGCCATGCCAAAGCCATTTTTATGGCCTGTGAATTCATATGAGTGCTCCCAAGCACTTGTGCACCACGCGCTAGTCCTAAGCTTGGGCTAAGCACCATGCGTGCCATGACTAAATGTGGGTGGGTTTAGGCGCATTTTCATTTTTCTACAATGCCAATGCCATTTTTATAGCTTGTAAATTCAAACAATGGTCCTTGTATTTTTGTTGGCATGCATAAAAGAATTCAACTAAAAAAATCAAAGTGTAGAAGATTTTGTGGCCATTTGAAAAAAGTATCCCCATTTCAGACACTTGAACGGCTACTGGCAGCAAACTTGTAAAGCTCTAATGCTCTTTAAGAGGGTGTGAGTTCTCATGGTTGCATACGGGATAGGGAGCCAATATAATGGCCAAGTACCAATACCCATCGCACATCATGTACGTACACCCACCCAGCCTTTTACCCCTTAAGGTCAAAACCCCCATGTAATCGATCAGGTTCTTTAGTAATCCTCTAGTGATGCTTTGGTAACGATGGCCCATTGTTGCCTCAGGATGTTACCTAGAACACCTCTTTGGTGGGTGCTAGCCCCTTATTGACTGATGTGGCCTCGAGCTCTTTTTTGGTAGGTGATTGGTGCTCAATCCCCCAAACACCTTTTTGGTCCTTGGTTGGTGTGGCTAATCATGTCCACCACCATCAGTGGCAGATGCTAGCCCATTGTTGCCCTGGGATGTTACCTTAAACACCATGAGATGTTGGCCCATCGATAGCCTTTGGCCCTTGGCTGGTGTGGCCAATTGCGTCCAACACCATCGATGGTAGATGCTGGCTTATTGTTGCCTTTGGATGTTGCCTTTGGATGTTACCTCGAACACCACCCTAGTGGGTGTTGGCCCCTTGGTGGTTGATGTTGCCTCAAGCTCCTCCATAACGGGTGCTTGGCACTTGATCCCTCAAATACCTGTTTGGTCTTTGCAGTCTAACACCTTTAACGACAGATGCTAGCCTATTGTTGCCTTGGCATGTTTCTTCTAACACCTACATGGTGGGTGCTAACCCTTCGGTGCCTGATGTTGCCTCGAGCTCTTCCTTGGTGGGTGCCTGGCACTTGCTCCATCGAACACCTCTTTGGTCTTTGGTTAAGGGGGCCAATCACATCCACCACCATCAGTAGTTGATGCTGGCTCGTTATTGGCCTAAGATGTTGTCTCGGACACCATCAAGATGCTAGCCTGTCGACAATGTTTGGCCATTGGCTGGTGCAGGCAATCGTGTCCAACACTATCGGTGGTAGAAGCTAGCCCATTGTTACCACGAGATGTTGCCTTAGATGCCTCTTTAGCAGGTGCTAGCCCCTCAATACCTGATGTTGCCTCGAGCACCTCTTTGGTGGGTGCTTGGCGTTTGATCCCCCAAAAACCTTTTTGGTCCTTGGCTAGTGCTGCCAATCACATCAACCACCACCGATGATATATGCTGGCCTCCTGTTACCCCAGGATGTTACCTCAGACACCATCGGGATGCTAGCCCGTAGATGGTGTTTGGCCCTTGGCAGGTGTAGCCAATCGTGTCCAACACCATTAATGGTGGATACTGGCCCGTTGTTACCTCAAGATGTTACCTCGAACACCCCCTTATGTGTGTTGGCCCCTCGGTGCTCGATGTTGCCTTGAGCTCCTCCTTGGTGGGTGCTTGGCACTTGATCACCCAAATATCTCTTTGGTCCTTGGATGGGGCAACCAATCATGTCCACCACCATTGACTGTAGATGTTGGCCCATTTTTGCCCTAGGATATTGGCTTAGACACCATCAGGATGCTGGCCCATCGATAGTGTTTAGCCTTTGGCTGGTACAGCCAATCACATTGAACACCATCAGTGGCAAATGTCAGCCTATTATTGCCTCGGGATGTTGCCTCAGACACCTCCCTAACAGGTGCTAGGCCTTTCATGCCCGATGTTACCTCGAGCTCCTTCTTAGTGGGTAGCCTAGCACTTGATCCCCCAAACACCTCATTGGTCCTTGGCTAGTGCAACCAATCATATCCACCACAATTGGCGACAGATGCTGGCCTATTGTTGCCTTAAAATGTTACCTCGAACACCGTCGAGATGCTAGCCCATCAATAATGTTCTGGCCCTTTGATGGTGTGGCTAATCGCATCCAAGAACATCGACGGCAGATGCTGGCTTGTTGTTGCCCTATGATGTTGCTTCGGACTCTTCCCTGGCGATTGCTAGCCCCTCAGTGCCCAATGTTGCCTCGAGCTCCTCCTTGGCGGATGGCCCAGCGCTTGATCCCTTGAACCCTTTTTAGTCCTTAGCTGGTGTGGCCAATCATATTGACCATAATTGGTGGTAGATACTGGCCTATTGTTGCCCTGAGTTGTTACTTCAGACACCATCATGATGCTGGCCTATTGACAGCATTTGGCCCTTAGTTAGTGTGACCAATCATATCCAACACTATTGGCGATAGATGCTAGCCCGTTGTTGCCCCGAGATGTTGCCTCGGATACCTTTCTAGTAGGTGTTGGCCCCTCGGTGCCTAATGTTGCCTCGAGCTTCTCCTTGGTGGGTGGCTTGGCACTTGATCCCCTAAATGCCTTTTTGGTCCTTAGCCAATGCGGCCAATCATGTCCAACACTATCGACGGTAGATGTTGGCCTGTTCTCGCCCTAGGATGTTGTTTCGGACACCTCCTTAATGGGTGCTAGCCCTTTAGTGCTTGATGTTGCCATGAGCTCCTCCTTGGCATATGGCCTGACACTTGATCCCTTGACACCTTTTTGGTCATTTGTTGGTACGACTACTCACGTCCACTACCATCAATGGTAGATGCTAGCCCGTGATTGCCCTGGTATGTTGCTCCGGACACCATCAAGATACTAGCCTATCGATAGTGTTTGGTCTTCGGCTGGTGTGGCCAATCACGTTAAACACCATCGACGGTAGATGCTGGCCTATTGTTGCCCTAGGATGTTACCTCAGACACCTCATTGGCGGGTGCTGGCCCCTTGGTGCTTGATGTTGCCTCGAGCTCTTCCTTTGTGGGTACCTAGCACTTGATCCCACAAACATCTGTTTGGTCCTTAGCTGGTGTAACCAATCACATCTACCATCATCAATGATAGATGCTAGCCTATTCTTACCCCAGGATGTTCCTTGGAACACCATCAAGATGTTGGCCCGTCGATAGCATCTAGCCCTTGGCTAGTGTGACAATCGCATCCAACACCATTGATGGCAGTTGTTGGCTTGTTGTTGGCCCGAGTTGTTACCTTGAACACTTTCTTTGGTGGGTGCTAGCCCTTCAGTGCCCGATGTTGCCTCGAGCTCCTCCTTGGTGATAGCAGATGCTGTCATGTTGTTGCCTAAGGATCTTGCCTCATACACCTTCCTAATGGGTGCTGGCCCTTTAGTGCTCGATGTTGCCACGATCATCCTTTCCGAGGGTTGATGTTTGATCCCTTGAACACTTCTTTGGTCCATCGCTAGTGTGGCCAATCGTATCCACTACCATCGATGGGGATTGCTGGCTCATTATTACCTCGGGATATTGCCTAGGACACCATCAGGATGCTAGCCCATCGATAGTGTTTGGCCCTTGGTTGGTGCAATAATTGCATCAAACACCATCAATAGTTGATGTTGGCTTATTATTGCCTCAGGATGTTGCCTCAGACACATCTTTGGAGGGTGTTGGCCCCCCAATGCTCAATATTGCCTTGAGTTCCTTCATGGTGGGTGCCTGGCACTTGATTTCCCGAACACCTATTTGGTCTTTGGCTAGTGCAGCCAGTCGTGTCCACCACCATCGATGGTAGATGCTAGCCTATTGATAGCAGTTGGCTTTTCGCTGGTATGGCCAATCACATCCAACACCATTGGCAGCAGATGCTAGTCCTTGGCTGGTGTGGCCAATCATGTCCACCACCATCGGTAGTAGATATTAGCTCATTGTTGCCCTAAGATGTTGTCTCAGACACCATTAGGATGCTAGCTCGTCGATAGCGTATGGCCCTTGGCTGGTGCAACCAATTGTGTCCAACACCATTAGTGGCAATTGCTGGCCCATTTGTCACCCTGAGATGTTGCCTCAGGCACCTCTTTAGCGGATGCTAGCCCTTCGGTGCCTAATGTTACCTCGAGCTTCTCTTTGTTAGGTGCCTAGCGTTTGATCCCCTAAACACCTCTTTGGACCTTGGCTAGTGCTGCCAATCACACCACCACCATCGGTAATAGATGTTGGCCTATCAAAAGCTTTTGGCCCTTTGCTAGTAAAGCCAATCATGTCTAACACCATCGACGACATGTTGCCCCAGGATGTTGCCTTAGACACCTCCCTAGCAAGTGTTGGCCCCTCGGTGCCCAATGTTGCCTCAAGCTCCTCCTTTGCAGGTGCCTGACGCTTGATCCCTTGAACACCTCTTTGGTCCTTGGCTAGTGTGACCAATCACGTCCACCACCATTAGTGGCAGATGCTGGCTTGTTGTTGCCCTGTGATGTTGCCTCAAACACCATAAGGAATTTGGCCCGTCGATAGCGTCTGGCCCTTGGCTGGTTCTGCTAATCACTTCCAACACTATTGACCACAAATGCTGGCCAATTGTTGCCCTGGGATATTGCCTTGGACACCTCATTGGTAAATGCTGGCCCTTCAGTGCCTGATGTTGCCTTAAGCTCCTCATTGGCAGGTTCTTAGCGCTAGATCGCTCGAACACCTCTTTGGCCCTTGGCTGGTGCAGCCAATCACGTCCACCACCATTGGTGGTAGATGCTAGCTCGTTGTTGCCATGAAATGTTACCTCAGACACCATTGAGATGTTAGCTCATCGACGATATCTTACCCTTGGCTGGTGTGGCCAATTGTGTCCAATACCATTGGCGATAGATGCTAGACCATTGTTGCTGCGGGATGTTGCCTCAAACTCCTCCTTGACTGGTGCTGGCCCCTCAGTGCTTGTTGTTGCCTTGAGCTCTTCCTTGGTAGGTGCCTGGCACTTTATCCTTTGAACACCTCTTTGGTCTTTGGTTGGTGTGGCCAATCGCATCCACTGCTATCAGTGACATGTGCTAGCCCATGTTGCCCCGAGATGTTGCCTCAGACACCATCGAGAGACTAGACTGTAGAGAACATTTGGTAGTTGGTTGGTGTGGCGAATCGCATCCAACACCATCGACTGCAGAAGCTGGCCTATTGATGCCTAGGGATGTTACCTCAGACACCTCTTTGGTGGGTGTTAGCCCCTCAATGCCCGATGTTGTCTCGAGCTCCTCTTTGGCAAGTGTCTGGCATTTGATCCCCTGAACACCTCTTTGGTTTATGGCTGGTGTGGCCAATCACGTCCACCACTATCAATTACAGATGCTGGCCCATTGTTACCTTAGGATGTTACCTCAGACACCATCAAGGTGCTGGCTTGTCGACAATGTCTAGCCCTTGGCTGGTGCGGCCAATCACGTCCAACACCATCGACGATAGATGTTGGCCATTATTACCTTAGGATGTTGCCTTAGACACCTCTTTAGTAAGTGCTGGCCCTTTGGTGCACTAGACACTTATTTGGTAAATACTGGTGTCATGGGCTTCGCTCTCAAACAAAACACCATGTGACCTTAGACTGAGAATGAACTCCATATGCCTAAGTCTGCCTACGAAACAAACGTGCAGGCACTAAACCAATTAGAGAGGTAGAATGTGCAAGCTAAGGATTGATCGAGCCCCTCTATGTTTGCTATTGATCTTGGAAGCTTTTTATATGGTTTTAGTTTGGCCTCATTCCCTGGAAGCACCTGGGTGTAGTGCGAGCATGTTGTGGGCTTGGTCTTGGTGCTGTGATTAGGCTTGACTTGGGGGAGGGCAGTTTGGATGCTTTTACCATGACTATTGTTGGAACCCCTGCCTCTATGTCTAATGCTCGAGCCTTGGCCGCTGGTGAGTAGGCCTCAGCTCCTGGTGCACATGCTTAGGGCGTAACAATGGCACTTGTGGCAGGTTGTTGCCTCAGACACCTTTGGGTCTAACCTATGCCTGCACCTCGAGTAGGCTTCAAGGTTAGTCCCCTGGGCTATCGAACCCAATTCGCTAGAACCCTAGGGGCCATCCCAACTTGCTTCCTGACCATGACACATGCCCTTACCTCAACCCCCATTAGGACATGTTGGCCCTTGGTCTTGGCACATGCCATAATCACCATCGACACATGTTGGCCCTTTGTGCAGGCAGTTCCCTCAACCACCGTTAGCACATGCTAGGTCATGCACTTGCATGCCTCGATCTACATCAATATAATCTGGAATCAATGTAGGCATATGCCTCGACCACCATCGACATAAGCTGGCCCTTGATATGCACACCTATCTTAACCACCAATGGCATATGCCATACCTTGATCAACATCGATGAAAGATGGCCCTTGGTGCCGGTTGTGCTCGAACGTACTCATAACCGCATCAGGTCTTCAAGGTGAATAGCCTTTAGTTGATGGAACAATGTAGGCAAGGAAAATCGACATAAATGATCCATAACCTTAGAAAAAAGATTGGCTCTGAGGGTTGGGCATGAAGGTCTCAGTCCTAAACTTGATCATCAGTGCCCGCACCTAGGTTTGGCTATGTGCCCAGCACCTGAGTTTGGCTCAATTCTGTCAAACCTAAACATTGTGCCTGAGCCTTTAGAGTTCTAATCACTACCCGCACGAGTGTCCTAGTCTAATTCTTTCTACCAATGCCTCGAGTAGGCCTCAAAGCCTAGTCCCTTGGGCTATCAGACCTTGTCCCACTAGAACCCCAAGGCCAGTCCCAGCTTGCTTGCTGATTATAACACATACCTTTGCCTTGACCACTATCGATACATGTTGGCATTTGGTCTCGATACATGCCTCGACCACTATTGGCACATGTTGGTTGTTTATATGGGTAATTCCCTTAAACACCATCAATACATGTTGGGTCATGCACCAAGTGCCCGCACCTAGGCCTAAGTGTTCGACACTTGCCTCAAACTCTATCGCCACATGCTGGCTCTGGTGTGGGTTATTACCTTGCATACAATCGACAGTGTCTGGCTCTTGGCTGGTGAGGCCAATCACGTCCAACACCATCGACGATGTTGCCTGTTGTTACCCCAAGATGTTGTTGCCCTAAGATGTTGTTGCCTCTTGGCTGGCCTGTTGTTGCCCCAAGATGTTGCCTCAGACACCTTCCTAGTGAGTGCTAGCCCTTTGGTGCTTAATGTTGCCTTGAGCTCTTACTTGGAGGGTGCCTGGCACTTGATCCCCTAAACACCTCTTTGGTCCTAGGTTGGTGTGACCAATCATGTCCACCACCATCAGTGGTAGATGCTATCCCGTTGTTGCCTCGAGATGTTGCCTTAAACACCATCAGGTTACTGGCCTGTCGACAGCATCTGGCTCTTGGCTGGTGAGGCCAATCATATCCAACACTATTAGCAGTAGATGTTGGCCCGTTGTTACCTTGAGATGTTGCCATGGACACCTTTCTGGCGAGTGTTGGCCCTTTGGTGCTTAATGTTACCCTGTGCTTCTCCATGGTGCTTTACGTTTGATCCACTGAATACCTCTTTGGTTCTTGGCTGGTCCGGCTAATTACATCCACCACCATCGATAGTAAATGTTGGCCCATTATTGCTCTAGGATGTTACCTTAGACACAATCAGGATGCTGGCTTGTCAATAGCGACTGGCCCTTGGTTCGTGTAGCCAATCATGTCCAACACCATCGATGGTAGACGTTGGCCCATCGTTGCCCTAAGATGTTACCTCGGACACCTTTCTAACTGGTGCTGGCCCTTTAGTGCCCGATGTTGCCTCGAGCTCCTCCTTGGTAGGTAGCTAGGCCATTGATCCCCTGAACACCTCTTTGGTCCTTGGCTAGTGTGACCAATTGTGTCCACTTCCATCTGCAGTAAATGCTAGGTGGTTGTTGCCTCAAGATGTTACCTCTGACACCATTGGGATGCTGGCCCATCAACAATGTTTGGCCCTTGGCTGGGGTAGCCAATTGCATCCAACACCACCAGCAGTAGATGCTGGCCCATTGTTGTGTCAGAATATTACCTCGAACACCTCTCTGGCAGGTGTAGGCCCCTAGGTGCCTGATGTTGCCTCAAGCTCCTCATTGGTGGGCAACGAAGCCTTTGATTTTTCAAACTCCTATTTGGTCCTTAGGTAGTATGGCCAATCATGTCTACCACTTTCAGAGGCAGATGCTAGCCTGTTGTTACCCGAAGATGTTACTTTGGACACCATCGGGATGTTGGCCCATCGATAGCATTTGACCTTTGGTTGGTGAGGGCAATCGCATCCAACACCATTGATGGTAGATGCTGGCTAGTTGTTGCCTCAAACTCTTCCCTAGCGAGAGTTGGCCCCTCGATGCTTGATGTTGCCTCTAGTTCTTCATTGGCAGTGCTTGGCGCTTGATCCCTCGAACTCCTCTTTGGTGTTTGGCTGGTGCGACCAATCACATCCACTAACATCAACGGTAGATGCTGGCCTATTATTGCCCTAGGATGTTACCTCAGACACTATCAGGATGTTGGCCTGTAAAAAGCATTTGGCCTTAGGCTGGTGCAACCAATCATGTCCAACACCATCGATGGTAGATGTTGGCCCGTTGTTGCCTCTAGATGTTGCCTCAGACACATCCCTGGTGGGTGCTAGCCCTTTGATGCCTGATGTTGCCTAGAGCTCCTCCTAGTTGGGTGCCTAATGCTTGATCCCTCGAACACCTCTTTGGTCTTTGGTTGGTATAGCTAATTGCGACCACCACTATCACTGGTAGATGTTGGCCTATTACTGCCTGAGATATTACCTTGTGCAGCATCAGGATGCTGGCCCATCAATAACATCTGGCCCTTGGTTGGTGTAGCCAATCATGTCCAACACCATCGATGATAGATGTTGGCCCATTGTTGCTTCGGGATGTTACCTTGAAGACATCTCGATGGGTGTTGGCCCCTCGGTGCCTAATGTTGCCTTGAGTTCCTCCATGGTGGGTGCCTAGTGCTTGATCCCTCGAACACCGCTTTGGTCCTTGGCTAGTGCAACCAATCGTGTCCACCACCATTAGCGACAGATGCTGACCTATTGTTGCCCAAAGATATTACGTCAGACACCATTAAGATACTGGCCTATCGAGAGCATCTAGCCCTTAACAGTGTGACCAATCACATCCAACACCATTGGTGGCAGATGTTGGCCTGTTGTTACCTCCAGATGTTACCTCAGACACTTTCCTGGTGGGTGCTAGCCCCTCGGTGCTCGATGTTGCCTCAAGCTCCTTAATGAGTGCCTTGGGCTTGATCCTTCAAACCCCTCTTTGGTCCTTGGTCGATGTGACCAATTATGTCCACCACCACCGGTGACAGATGCTGGCCCTTTATTGTTTTGAGATGTTACCTCGGACACTATCAGGATGCTAGCCCATCGATAGCGTCTGGCCCTTGGCTGGTGTGGCCAATCATGTCCAACACCATCAATAATAGATGCTGGCCTGTTATTGCCTCAAGATGTTGCCTCATACACTTTCTTGGCAGTTGCAGGCCCTTCGATGCCTAATGTCTCCTCGAGCTTTTCCTTGGCGGGTTCAAGGCGCTTGATTCCCTAAACACCTTTTTGGTCCTTGGCTGGTGTGGCCAATCGAGTCCATCACCATAGGTAGTAGATGTTGGCCTATTGTTGTCCCAAGATGTTACCTTAGACACCATCGAGATGCCAGCCCATCGATAGTGTCTGGCCTTTGGCTAGTGCGGCTAATCGCATCTAACAACATATGTGGTAAATGCTGGCCTATTGTTACCCCAAGATGTTACCTCAAACACCTACCATGTAGGTGCTGGGCCCTCGGTGCCTGATGTTGCTTCGAGCTTCTCTTTGGGTGATGCTTGGCGCTTTATCCCTCGAACACCTCTTTGGTCCTTGGCTGGTGTAGCCAATCACGTCCACCACCATCGATGGTAGATATTGGCCCCTTGTTGCTGCTAGATATTACCTCGGACACCATTAGGATGCTGGCCTGTCGACGGCTTTTGGCCTTTGGCTAGTGTAGCCAATCATATCCAACACTATCGATAGTAGATGCTAGCCGTTGTTGCCCTAAGATGTTACCATAGACATCTTTTGAATGGGTGCTAGCCCCTTGATGCTAGATGTTACCTCGAGCTCATCCTTGGTGAACAGCCAAGTGCCAAATCCCCTAATGACCATTTTGGCCTTTGGTTGGTGCAACCAATTATGTCCACCACCATTGGTGGCAGATGTTGGCCCGTTGTTGCCTTAGGATGTTACCTCAAACACCAATAGGATGATGGCCTATCGATACTGTCTAGCCCTTTGCTGGTGCTGCCAATTGGGTCCAACACCATTGAAGGCAAATGCTAGCCTGTCGTTGCCTTGGGATGTTGCCTTAGACACCTCTTTGGCGAGTGTTAACCCCTCGATGCCCGATGTTGCCTAGAGGTCCTCTTTAGTAAGGGTTTGGCACTTGGTCCCCTGAACAACTCTTTGATCCTTAGTTGGTACAGCCAATAGCATCCACCACCATCGATGATAGATATGGGCTCATTGTTGCCCCAGGATGTTAGCTTGGACACCATCGGGATGCTAGCCCATCAACAATGTCTGGCTTTTGGCTGGTGTGGCCAATCGCATCTAACACCATTAATGGCAGATGCTAGCCCATTGTTGCCCTGAATGTTGCCTTGGACTCCTCCTTGATGGGTGTCAACCCTTCAGTGCTTGAAGTTGCCTCGAGTTGCTCTTTGCTGGGTGCCTATGCATGATCTGCCTAACACTTCTTCGATCTTTGGCTAGGGTAGCCAATCGCATCTTCCACCATCAGTGGTAGGATGTTGGCCTATTGTTGCCCCAGAATGTTGCTTCGGACACCATCAGGATGCTAGCTTGTTGATAGCATATAGCCTTTGGCTAATGCAGCCAATTGTGTCCAACACCATTGATGGCAAATACTGGCCCATTGTTGCCTCGAGAGGTTGCCTTAGACACCTTTTTGGCATGTGCTGCTCCTCGGTGCTTGATATTGCCTTGAGCTCCTCCTTGGTGAGTGCCTGGCACTTGATTCCCTAAACATCGTTTTGGTCTTTGGCTAGTGCGACCAATCATGTCCATCACCATCGGTGACAAATGCTGGCCCATTGTTGCTCAATGATGTTACCTCAAACACCATCAAGGTATTGGCCTATCAACAATGTTTGGCCCTTGGTGCGACCAATCACACTCAACACCATCGATGGCAGATGTTGGCCCATTGTTGCCATGGGATGCTACCTTGGACACCTCCCTGAAAGGTGCTGGGCCCCTCAGAGCCTGATGTTGCCTCGAGCTCTTCCTTAGAAGGTGCCTGGCACTTAATCCCCTGAACACTTCTTTGGTCATTAACTGGTGTGACAAATTGCATCCACCATCATCGACGATAGATGCTAGCCCGTTGTTATGCCAGGATGTTACCTCGAACACCATTGAGATGTTGGCCTATTGGCAGTGTTTGGCTTTGGTTGGTGTGGCCAATCATTTTCAACACCATTGATAGCAGATGTTGGGTCATTGTCGCCCCAAGATGTTGCCTCAGACACCTTTTTGATAGGTGCTGGCCCCTTAGTGCCCGATGTTGCCTTGAGCTCTTTTTTAGAGGGTGGCCTAGTGTTTGATCCCCAGAACACCTCTTTGGTCCTTGGCTGGTGTGGCCAATCACGTCCACCACCATTAGTGGCGATGCTAGCCCGTTGTTTCCTCAAGATGTTACCTCAAATACTATCGGGATACTAGTCCATAGACAGCATGTGGCCCTTAACGCGTGAGGCCAATTGCAGCCAACACCATCAATTGTAGATACTGGTCCATTGTTACCCCAAGATGTTGCCTTAGACACCTCTTGGTAGGTGTTGGCCCCTTGGTGATCGATGTTGCATTGAGCTCCTCCTTGGCAGATGCTTGGTGCTTAATCCCCTAAACACCTATTTGGTCCTTGGCTAGGGCGATCAATCGTATCCATGATTGCCAATGGCAGATGCTAGCCCATTGTTACCTCGGGATGTTACCTTTGACACCATTTGGATGCTAGCTCATCGATAGCGCCTGGCCCTTTAGTGGTGCGACCAATTACTTCCAACACCATCAATAGTATATGCTATCTCGTTATTGCCCCATGATGTTTCCTTGAATGCCTCCCTGACGGGTGCTGGCCCCTTAGTGCTTGATGTTACCTTAAGCTCCCCCTTGGTGGGTAGCCTGGTGTTTGATCCTTCGAACACCTCTTTGGTCCTTGGCTGGTGTGACCAATTACGTCCACCTCTATTGGCGGTAGATGCTAAACCATTGTTGCCTTAGATGTTGCCT
Organism: Durio zibethinus; assembly: GCF_002303985.1. The sequence continues at coordinate 15,418,918 of NW_019167938.1, read as the reverse complement.
CGAAAACCATGAGATGTTGGCCCGTCGACAACTTTTAACCCTTGCCTGGTGTGGCCAATCATGTCCAACACCATCGATGGTAGATGCTGGCCCATTGTTGCCCCAAGATGTTGCTTCAAACACCTCCCTGACGGGTGCTAGCCCCTCAGTGCCCGATGTTGCCTCGAGCTCCTTTTTGGTGGGTGACTTGGCGCTTGATCCCCCAAACACTTATTTGGTCTTTGGATGGTGTGGCCAATCCCATCCAACACCATTGGGGGTAAAAACTAGCCCATTTTTACCCCTAGATGTTACCTTGAACTCCATCAGAATGCTGGCTTATCGATAGCATTTGGCTTTTAGTTGGTGCAACCAATCACATCCAACACCTTTGACAGTAGATGTTGGCCCATTGTTGCCTCGAGATGTTGCCTCGAACACCTCTCTGGTAGGTGTTGGGCTTTCGGTGCTCGATGTTGCCTCGAGCTCCTCTTTGACGGGTGCTTGGCGCTTGTTTCCTCGAGCACCTCATCGGTCCTTGGCTGGTTCAGCTAATCACATCCACCATCATCGGTGACAAATGTTGCCCTATTCTTCCCTTAGAAAGTTAAATTAGACACTTCCCTAGCAGGTGTTGGCCCCTTGATGCTCGATGTTGCCTCAAACTCCCCCTTAGTTGGTAGCCTAGCGCTTGATCCCTTAAACACCTCTTTGGTCATTGGCTAGTGTGGCTAATCATGTCCACCACCATCTGTACCAAATGCTGGCCCATTGTTGCCCTAGGATGTTACCTCGGACATCCTTGAGATACTAACCTGATGACAACATTTGGCCTTAGGCTAGTGTAGCCAAATGCATCCAACACCATTGGTGGTAAATAGTGGCCCATTGTTGCCTTGTGATGTTGCTTTTGCACACCTCCTTAGTAGGTGCTTGGCCCTCGGTGCTCGATGTTACCTCAAGCTCCTCCTTGGTGGGTGTCTAGCACTTGATCCCTCGAACAACTCTTTGGTCCTTAGCTAGTCAGCCAATCATGTCCACCACCATTGGTAGCAGATGCTAGCCCTTTATTACTCCAGGATGTTACCTTGGATAGCATCAGGATGCTGGCCCATCGATAGTGTCTGGCCCTTGGTTGGAGCGACTAGTCGTGTCGAACACTATTGGCGGTAGATGCTAGCCCATTGTTCCCCTGAGATGTTGCCTCGAACACCTCCTTGATGGGTGCTAGCCCTTCAGTGCCCAATGTTGCCTTGAGCTCCTCCTTGGTGGGAACCTAGTGTTTGATCCCTTGAATACCTCTTTTATCCCTTGAATACCTCTGTTATCCTTGGCTATTACGGCCAATCGCATCCACCATCATCAGTAGTAGATGCTGGCCCATTGTTGCCTTAGGATATTACCTTGGACACCATGGGGTGCCACCTCATCGATAGCATATGGCTTTTGGCTGGTGCAGCCAATCACATCCAACACTATCGATGGCAGATGCTGGCCCGTTGTTGCTTCAGACACCTCTTTGGTGGGTGTTGGACCCTCAGTGCTCGATGTTGCCTCGAGCCCTTTCTTAGTAGGTAGCCTAGTGCTTGATCCCCTGAACACCTCTTTGGTCCTTTGCTGCTACAGCCAATTGTATCCACCACCTTCGACGGTAGATTTTAGCCTATTATTGTCCTAAGATGTTACCTTTGACACCATCGGGATGTTGGCTCATCAATAACATCTGGCCCTTGGCTAGTTCATCCAATCACATACAATACCATCAACGGTAGATGCTGGCCTATTGTTGCCTCGAAAAACTACCTCGGGCACCTACCTGGTGAGTGTTGGTCCTTTAGTGCCCAATGTTTCCTTAGGCTCCTTCTTAGCTGGTGCTTGGTGCTTAATTCCCCAAACACCTCTTTGGTCTTTGGCTGGTGTGACCAATTGCATCCACTACCATTAGCAGTAGAAGCTTGCCCATTGTTGCCCCAAGATGTTACCTCGGACACCATTCGAATGTTTGCTCATCAATAGTGTCTGGCCCTGGCTGGTGTAGCCAATTATGTCCAACACAATCAATGACAGATGCTGGCCCATTATTACCCTAGAATGTTACCTCGAACACCTACCTGCGGGTGTTGGACACTTGGTGGCCAATGTTTCCTCGAGCTCCTCCTTGGTGGGTGCGTAGTGCTTGATTCTTCGAATACCTTTTTGGTCCTCGCTGTTACAGCCAATCACGTCCACCACCATCAGCGATAAATGTTGGCTCATTGTTGCCCTGGGATGTTGCCTCGAACACCTCTATGGCAGGTGCTGGCTATTTGGTGCCCAATATTGCCTTGAGCTTCTCCTAAGTGGGTGCCTGGCGCTTGATCCCTCGAACGTTTCTTTTGTCCTCGACTGGTGTGGCCAATTGCATCCACCATGAGCAACAGTAAATGTTGGCCCATTGTTGCCTTAGGATGTCACCTCGGACACTTCTTTGGCCAGAGCTGGTCCTTCGATGCTCGATGTTACCTCGAGCTCCTTTTTGGTGGGGGCAGCTTGGCGCTTGATCCTCTTAACACCTCTTTAGTCCTTGGCTAGTGCGGCCAATTGTGTCCAACATGATCAGTAGTAGATGCTGGCCTGTTGTTGCCCTAAGATGTTACCTCAAACACCTTTCTAGCAGGGGCTGGCCCCTTGATGCCTGGTGTTGCCTTGAGTTCCTCTCTGGTGGGAGTTAGACGTTTGATCCCCCAAACACCTCTTTAGTCTTTGGCTGGTGCGGCCAATTGTGTCCACCACAATCGACAGTAGATGCTAGCCCATTTTTGCCTGGGCTATTACCTTGGACACCATTGGGATACTGGTCCATTGACAGCGTTTGGCCCTTAGTTGGGTAGCCAATCATGTCAAACATCATTAGTGGTAGATGCTACCCTATTGTTGCCCTAAGATGTTACCTCAAATAATTCCCTAGCAGTACTAGTCCCTCGGTGCCCAATGTTGCCTTGAGCTCCTCCATGGTAGATGGCCTAGTGCTTGATCCCCAAAACACCTCTTTGGCCATAGGCTAGTGTGGTCAATCGTATCCACCAACATCGACAGTAGATGTTGGCCGGTTGTGTCCCCGGGTTGTTGCCTCAGACACCATTGGGATGCTATCTTGTCGATAGTAATTAGCACTTAGCTGGTGTGGCCAATCGCATCCAACAACATTGGCGACAGATGCTGGCTAGTTTTTGCCTTAGGATGTTGCCTTGAACACCTCCTTGGTGGGTCCCGAAACCTCGGTGCCCAATGTTGCCTCAAGCTCCTCCTTGGCAGGTGCCTGGCGCTTAATCTCCCAAACGCCACTTGGTCCTTAGCTGGTCCAACCAATCATGTCCACCACCGTCGGTAGCAGATGCTGGCCGATTGTTGCCCTAGAATGTTGCCTTGGACACCATCAAGAAGCTAGCTCATCGATAATGTTTGGCCCTTGGCTGGTGCAGTGAATCACGTCCAATATTATCAGTGGTAGATGTTGGCCTATTGTTGCCCTGAGATGTTGCCTCAGACACCTTTCTGACGAGTGTTGGCCTTTCAATACCTAATGTTACCTTGAGCTCTTTCCTGGTAGGTGCTTAGTGCTTGATCCCCTGAACACCTTTTTGGTCCTTGGATGGTGGGGCCAGTCGCATCTAGATACTGGCCCCTTTTGCCATGGGATGTTGCCTCGAACACCTCTCTAGTTGGTGTTGGCCCCTCGATGCTTGATGTTGCCTTGAGCTCCTCCTTGGCAGGTGCTTGGCACTTGATTACCCAAACACCTCTTTGGTCTTTGCCTGTTATGGCCAATCACATCCACCACCATTAGTAGCAGATGTTGGCCAGTTGTTGCGCTGGGATGTTGCCCCAAACACCAACAAGATGCCAGCCCGTTGATAGCATCTGGCTTTTGGCTAATGTGGCCAATCACATCTAACACCATCATTGGTGGATGCTACCCCATTGTTACCTTAAGATGTTACCTCGGACACCTCTCTAGCAGGTACTGGCCCCTCGATGCCCGATGTTGACTCAAGCTCTCCTTGGTGGGTGCTTGGCACTTGATCCCTTAAACACCTCTTTGGTCCTTGGCTAGTGTCACAAACCATGTCTGCCACTATCGACAGTATATGCTGGCATATTGTTGCCTTGGGATGTTACCTCAAACACTATCGAGAACTAGTCCATCGATAGTGTCTGGCTTTTTCCTAGTGCAATCAATCACGTCCAACACCATCGACGGTAGATGTTAGCCAATTGTTGCCTTGAGGTGTTTCCTTAAACACCTCTCTGATGGTTGGCCCCTTGGTGCCCAATGTTGCCTCGAGCTCCTCCTTGGTGGGCAGCTTGGCACTTTATCCCTCGAATACCTATTTGGTCTTTGGCTGGTATGGCCAATCACGTCTAGCACCATCGATGGCAGATGCTGGCCTATTGTTTCCCCAGGAAGTTACCTCGAACACAATCAGGTTGCTGGCCCATCAATAATGTTTGGCCATTGGCTAGTGTTGCCAATCACGTCCAACACCATCATCGATAGATTCTGGCCTATTATTACCCCAAGATGTTGCCTCGAACACTTCTTTGGCAGGTGTTGGCCCTTTGGTACCTGATGTTGCCTAGAGCTCCTCTTTGGCTGGGTGCTTGGTGCTTGATTACCTGAACACTTCTTTAGTATTTAGCTAGTGCGACCAATCACGTACACCACCATTGATGGCAGATGCTGGCCCATTGTTGCCCCAGGATGTTGGTTCTTTAAAAATGTCTGGCCTTTGGCTAGTGTAGCCAATCCCATCAACACCATTATTGGCAGATGTTGGCCCATTGTTCCCTTGGGATGTTGCCTCAGATAGCTCCCTGGTGGGTGCTAGCCCCTCGGTGCCCGATGTTACCTCGAGGTCCTCTTTGGTGGGTGCTTGGCACTTGATTCCCTAAAGAACTCTTTGGTTCTTGGCTGGAGTAGCCAATTACGTTCACCACCATTAATGGTAGATGTTAAACTATTGTTCCCCCGAGATGTTACCTCGACACAATCGAGATACTGGCCCATTAATAATGTCTAGCCCTTGGCTGGTGTGGCCAATCACATCCAACACCATCGGTAGTAGATGCTGGCCCATTGTTACCTCGGGACGTTTCCTCGGACACCACTCTAGTGGTTTTGGCCCCTCAGTGCCTTATGTTGCCTCAAGCTCCTCTTCAGCAGGTGCCTAGCACTTGAACCCTTAAATACCTCTTTGGTCCTGGGCTGGTGCAACCAATCTTGTCCACAACCATTGGTGGTAGAAATTAGCCCATTGTTGCCTTGGGATGTTTCCTTAAACACCATCAGGATGCTAACCCGTTGATAGTGTCTATCTTTTGGCTGGTGCCTCCAATCTTTTTGACACCATTAGCGGTAGATGCTAGCCCATTATTACCCCAAGATGTTTCCTTAGACAATTCTCTAGCGGGTGAGGGCCCCTCATTGCCCTGGACACCTTTTTGGTAGATGCTGGTGTCACACGTTTTGCTCTCAAACCAAGCACTATATAGCCTTAAATTGGGAATGAACTCCGTATGCCAAAGCCAACCTATGAAATAAGATTACGGCATTAATCCAACAAGAGAGGTAGAATCCGAAAGCTAAGGATTGACTAGGCCCCCCTTTGTGTGTTACAGATCTTGAAAGGTTTCTCTATGGTTTTGGTTTGGCCCTACTCCTTAGGAGCGCTTGGGTGAGGTGCGGGCATGTTATGTGCCTAGTCTTGGTGTTGCGGATAGGCCTAACTTGGGGGTAGGTGGTTTGGATGCTTCTACGATGACTATTGCTAAACCACTGCCTCTGCGTCTAGTGCTCAAGCCCCAGCCACCGGTGCCCAGGCCTCAACTCCTGGTGCACACCCTTAGGGCATGACACTAACACTTGGTGTGGCTTGTTGCATCAAACACCCTTGGGTCTGACCTATGCCCACACCTCGATCATCAATGCCTGCACCTTGGTCTATTTTTGTGCTCCAGCACCTGCACCAGGGCCTAGCTCAATTCTACCGAACCTGAACACCATGCATGAGCCTCTAAAGTCCTGATCACTACCCGTACCACTATCCTGATCTAGTTCCCTCAACCTATGCCTAGTCCTTTAGGCTATCAGACCTTGTCCTGCTAGAACCCTAAGGCCAGTCCAAACTTACTTGCTAACCATGACACATGCCCTTACCTCGACCACCATCAGGACATATTGACCTCTTGGTCTCGACACATGCCTTGATCACCATTGGCACATGCTGGCCCTTTGTGTGGGTAGTTCCCTCGAACACTGTCAATACATGCTAGGTCATGCACTAAGCACTTGCATCCAGGCCTGGGCTATGCACCATGCACACCACGACTGGGCAGGAGGTGGGTTCAAACACATCCTTATATTTTTGCCATACCAAAGCCATTTTTATGGCTTGTGAATTCATATGAGTGCTCTCTAGTGCCCGCATACCATGTGTGGGTGTCCTGAGCCTGGGCTGAGCACCATGCACGTCACGATCGAACAGTAAGTGAGTTTAGGTGCATCTTTATATTTCTACCATGCCAATGCCATTTTTATGGCTTGTAAATTCATACAATGGTCCCCTAAGCCTTTATATGAAGTTTCATGGCAAGATGACTCATTTTTTATTTTTCACTATTTTAAAATTTTTTTGTAGTTTAGGATTTTTTTTAAAATTTTTTTGGAAGGAGTTTTGGCCCTAAATTTGGTAGACCTGATCATTGTTTTTTTTTGGCATGCACAAAAAAATTCAACTAAAAAATCAAAGTGTAGAAGATTTTGTGACCATTTGAAAAAAGTGACCCTATTTTAGACACATGAACGGCTACTGGTAGCAAACTTGTAAAAACTTAAATGTTCTTTAAGGAGGTGTGAGTTCTTGAGGTTGCATGTGGGATAGGGGGCCAATATAATGGCCAAGTACTAGCAACCATCACACATCATGTGCGCACACCTCCTGACCCCCTACCCTCAATCATCGGAACCCCTATACCATTGGTCAAGTTCTCCGATGATGCATCGGTGATGCTTTAGGAATGTTGCCCTGGGCAAAAAAATGTAGCACCAGCACATGCTTGAGCCCAGCATGTGCATCGTGGCCCAAAATCAAACTTCAGTGAAGGTTTCAACCATTAACGACACATGCTGGTGTATGGTGCGTTCACATGCATCGACCATCATTGGCACAAGCAACCTTTTGGTACGGGCAATTGCTTCAACCATCATTGGCATAAGTTGACCTGGCCCTTGGTATGGGCACTTGTCTTGACCATCATTGGCACATCCATGCCTCAATCTACATTGGCATAATTTGGAACCAGTGTGGGCACATGCTTCGACCATCATCAGCATAAGCCGACCCTTGGTATGGGCACTTGTCTCGACCACCATCAGCACAAGCCATGCCTCAATCAGCATCGCAAAAGATGGCCCTTAGTGCCATCCATGCTCAATTGATCGCATCAGGCTTTCAAGGTGAACAGCCTCTGGTTGATGAAATAATGTAGACAAAGGAAGTTGGCAAAATGGATCCGTAACATCGGGAAAAAGATTAGGTTTGAAGGCTAGGCATAGGGGTCATAGTCTTAAACCTGATCATTAGTGCCCACACTTGGTCTAACTATGTACCCTGCACTTGGGCCTGACTCAATTTTATCAAACTTGAATGTCATGCCTGAGCCTCTTGAGTCTTAATCACTGCTCGCACCACTGTTCTAGTTGAGTTCCCTCAACCTACGTCTTGAGTAGGCCTCAAGGCCGAGTGTTCTAGGCTGTTAAACCCTATCCTGCTAGAACCCTATGGCCAGTCCTAGCTTTCTTGCTGATCGTGACACATGCCCTTACCTCAACCACCATATGCACATGTTGGCCCTTGGTCTCGACACATGCCTTGACCACCATCGGCATAGGCTGGCCCCTTATGCAAGCAATTCCCTCGAACACCATTGGCACATGCTGGGTCGTCCACCAAGCACTCGCACCTGGGCTTAAGTGTTTACCACTTGCCTTGAACTCTATCACTACACACTGGCCATTAGTGTGAGTTGTTGCCCCAAATGTCGTACACAGCATTTGGCCCTTAGCTATTAAGGCCAATCACGTACAACATAATCGACGGAAGATACTGGCATGTTGTTGCCCCAGGATATTACCCCAGACACCTCCAAAGTGGGTGATGGCCCCATAGTGCCTGATGTTGCCTCAAGCACCTTCTTCGTAGGTGTATAGGACTTGATCCCTCAAACAACTCTTTGGTCCTTGGTTGGTGTGGCCAATTGCATCCACCAGCATCGATGGCAAATGATAGCTTGTTATTACCCCGGGATGTTACCTCAAACACCATCAGGATGTTGGCCAGTCAATAGCGTTTGGCCTTTGGCTGGTGTGGCCAATTGCATCCAAACCATCAACAGTAGACTCTGGCCCATTGTTGACTCGAGATGTTGCCTTAGACACCACACTGATCGGTGCTGAACTTTTGGTGCTCAATGTTGCCTTGAGCTCCTCTTTGGTGGGTGCTCGAAAGTTGATCCACTGAACACCTCTTTGGTCTTTGGCTAGTGTGACCAATCACATCCACCACTATCGACAACAGATACTAGCCTATTGTTGCCCTGAAATGTTACCTCAAACATTATTGGGATGCTTGCGCCTCAGTGCCCAATGTTGCCTTGAACTCCTCTGAGGTAGATGCCTAGCCATTGATCCCTCGAACATCTCTTTGGTGTGGCCCATCGCTTACACCACCATTGTGGTAGATGCTGGCTCATTATTGCTTGATGCTGTCTTAGAAACCATCAAGGTGCTGGCCCATCCATTGTATCTGGCCCTTAGCTACTGCTACCTATCATGTCCAACACCATCGACTGTAGATGTTGGCCCATTGTTACCCTGGGATGTTGCCTCAGACACCTCCCTGGCGTGAGCTAGCCTCTCAGTGCCCGATGTTGCCTCGAGCTCCTCCTTGGTTGGTGCCTAGCACTTAATCCCCTGAACACCTTTTTGGCCTTGGTTGGCGTGGCCATTCGCGTCCATAACCATTGGCAGCAAATGCTGACCGGTTATTGGCCTAGGATGTTACCTTAGACACCATTGGGATGCTAGCTCATCGACAGCATTTGGCCCTTGGCTGGTGCGATTAATCATGTCCAAAACCATGGGTGAGAGCCACTGGCTTATTGTTGCCCCAAGATGTTACCTCAGACACCTCCCTAGTAGGTATTGGCCCCTCGATGCCTCATGTTGCCTCGAAATCCTCCATGATACCCTATCTTGCTAAAACCACAGGGCCAATCCTAGCTTGCTTCCTGATGTGACACAAGCCCTTGCCTCGATCACCATCAGGACATGTTGGCCCTTGGTCTCACCACGTGCCTCGACCATCATTGGTACATGTTGGCCCTTTATGCGGGCAGTTCCCTCAAATACCATTGGCACATGTCGGGTCATGCACTAAGAGCACATACATGGGCTTAGGTACTCGGCACTTGCTTCAAACTCTATCACCACACACTAGACCCTGGTGCAGGTTGTTGTCTTGATTGCCATCAATAGCATCTGGCCCTTGGCTTTTGCGACCAATTGCATCCAACACCATCAGCGATAGATACTAGCCCATTGTTGCCCTAGGATGTTGCCTTGGACACCTCTTTGGTAGGTGCTGGCCCCTTGGTGCTCTATGTTACCTCAAGCTCTTTCTTTATGGGTGCCTGGCACATGATCCCCTAAACACCTCTTTGGTCCTTGGCTGGTGTGGCTAATCGCATCCATCACCATTGGCGATAGATGCTGACCCGTTGTTGCCTCGGGATGTTGCCTCAGATGCCATCGAGATGCTAGCTCGTCGACAACATTTAGCCCTTGATTGGTGCAGCCAATCATGTCCAACACCATCGACGTCAGATGCTGGATCATTGTTACCTTGGGATGTTGGCTTAGACACCTTTCTAGGGGTGCTAGCCCTTCGGTGCCCGATGTTGCCTCGAGCTCCTCCTTGGTAGGTGCCTAGTGCTTGATCCCCTAAACACCACTTGGGTCCTTAGCTGGTGTGACCAATCGAGTCTACCACCATTGGTGACAGATGCTATCCCATTGTTGCCTCTAGATGTTGCCTCAAACACCATCGAGAGGCTAGCTTGTCAATAGTGTTTGGCCTTTGGCCGGTGTGACCAATCGTGCCCAACACCATCGACAGCAGATGCTGGCCCATTGTTGCCTTTGAATATTGCCTCAGACACCACCTTGTTGGGTGCTGTTGCCTCAAGCTCTTCCTTGGTGAGTGCTTGGTGCTTGAACCCCCAAACACCTTTTTAGTCTTTGGCCAGTGCAGCCAATCACATCCATCACCATTGATGGTAAATGCTGGCCCGTTGTTGCCCTGGGATGTTACCATGGACACCATCGTGATGCTGGCTTGTCGATATTGTCTGAACAATAAATGGTGCAGCCAATCACATCCATCACCATCTGCGATAGATGCTAGCCCGTTATTGCCCTAAGAGCTTACCTTGGACACTCCCTAATGAGTGCTAGCCCCTTGATGCCTGATGTTGCCTCAAGCTCATCCTTGCCAGGTGGCTCAGTGCTTGATCCTCTGAACACCTCTTCGATCTTTGGCTGGTGCAGCCAATCATGTCCACCACCATCGGTGGTAGATGTTGGTCCATTGTTACCTCATGATGTTACCTTAGACACCATTTCCATGCTAACCTGTCAATAGTGTCTGGCCCTTGGCTAGTGCTGTCAATCACCTCCAAAACCATCGATAGCAAATGCTAGCCCGTTGTTACCTCGGACACCTCCTTAGCTGGTGCTAGCCCCTCGGTGCCTGATGTTGCCTCGAGCTCCTCCTTGGTGGGTGCTTGGTGCTTGATCCCCTGAATACCTCTTTGGTCTTTGGCTGATGCAGCCAATCGTATACACCACCATCAATGGTTGATGTTGGCCCGTTGTTGCCCTAGGATGTTACCTTAGACACCATTAATATGCTACCTGTTAGTAGCATCTGGCCCTTGATTGGTGTAGCCAATCATGTCCAACACTATTGACATCAGATGCTGGCCCGTTATTACCCTAAAATGTTGCCTTGAACACCTCTCTGACGAGTGCTAGCCCATCGGTCCTTGATGTTGCCTCAAGCTCTTTCTTTGCAGGTGCCTAGCGCTTGACTTGTTGAACACCTCTTGGGTCTTTGACCGACGCAACCAATCACGTCCATCACCATCGGTGATAGATGCTATCCCGTTGTTGCCTCAGGATGTTACCTTGGACACCATTGAGATGCTGGCCTGTCGCCAATGTCTAGCCCTTGGTCGGTGTGACCAATCATGCCCAACACCATCGATAGTAGATGCTGGCCTATTGTTACCCTAGAATGTTACCTTGGACACCTTTTTGGCGAGTGCTAGCCCCTCGATGCTATGTTGCATCGAGCTCCTCTTTGGCGAATGCCTAGTGCTTGATCCCTTGAACACCTATTTGGTCTTTGGTTGCTGTGACCAATCACTTTCACCACCATCGATGGCAGATGCTAGCCCATTGTTTCCTCTAGATGCTGCCATGGACACCATCGAGATGCTAGCCTGTTGACAGCATCTAGCCCTCGATTGGTGTAGCCAATCACATCTAACACCATCAATGGTAGATGCTAGCCCATTATTGCCCTAAGATGTTACCTTAAACACCTCTCTGGTGGGTGCTAACCCCTCGATGCCTGATGTTGCCTCATGCTCATTCTTGGTAGGTGGCCTGGTGCTTAATCTATCGAATGCTTCTTTGGTCTTTGGCTAGTATAGTCAATCACATCCACCACCATAGATGGCAGATGCTGGCCTGTTGTTGATTTAGACACCATTTGGATCTAGCCCATTAATAGCGTCTGACCCTTGGTTGGTGTGGCCAATCATGTTTAATACCATCAGCGATAGATACAAGCAAGTTGTTGTCCCGAGATGTTACCTTGGACTCCTCTTTGGTGGATGTTGGCCCTTCGATGCCAGATGTTGCCTCGAGCTCCTTCTTGGCAGATGCCTAATGTTTAATCCTCCAAACACCTTTTTTGGTCCTTGGCTGGTGTGGCCAATCACATCCACCACCATCGACGATAGATGCTGGCCTATTGTTACCCCAGGATGTTGCCTCGGACACCATTGAAATGCTTGCCCCTCGATGCTAGATGTTACCTTGAGCTCCTCCTTGGCGGGTGCTGGGTGCTTGATACCCTGAACACCTTTTTGGTCCTTGGTTGGTGTAGCTAATCATATCCACCACCATCGATGGTAAATGCTAGCCCGTTTTTGCCCTAAGATATTACCTCAGACACCATCGAGATGCTGGCCTATCAACAACATCTAGCTCTTTGTTGGTGAACCAATAGTGTCCAATACCATCGATAATAGATGCTAGCCTATTGTTGCCTCAGAATGTTGCCTCGAACAACTCCATGGTAGGTGTTGGCCCATAGATGCTAGATGTTGCCTCGAGCTCTTTCTTAGTTGGTATCGGGTGCTTGATCCCTCGGATACCTCTTTGGTCCTTGGTTGGTGTCAGGTGCTTAATCCCCTGGATACCTCTTTGGTCCTTGGTTGGTGTACCCAATCATGGACCTTGGCTGGTGCAGGCAATCATGTCCAACACCATTAATGGTAGATGCTAGATTGTTATTACCCCAAGATGTTGCCTCGGACACCTCTTTGGCGAGTGTTTGCCCCTCGGTGCCCAAAGTTGCCTCAAGCTCCTTTTTAGTAGGTGGCCTGGCATTTGATCCCTCGAACATCTTTTTGGTTCTTGGCTGGTGCATTCAATATTGTCCACCACCATCAGTGCAAGATGTTGGCCTGTTGTTGCCTCGAGAAATTACCTTAGACACCATCAAGATGCTATCCAGTCAATAGTGTCTGGCCCTTGGCTTTTGTCTTGAGCTACTCCTTAGGGGATACCTGGTGCTTGATCCCTTGAACACCTTTTTAGTCCTTGGCTGGTGTGGCCAATTGCATCCACCACCATCTACGATAGATGCTGGCATGTTGGTGCCTTAGGATGTTACCTTAGGCACCATCGAGATGCTGCCCAGTTGATAAAGTCTGGCCTTTGGCTGGTGCGACCAATCACATTCAAGACCATCGATGATAGATGCTGGATTGTTGTTGTCCTGAGATGTTGCCTTAGACAACTCCTTGGCAAGTGCTGGCCCCTCAGTGCCAAATGTTACCTCGAGCTCTTCCTTGGCGGGTGCCTAGCTCTTGATCTGTCGAACACCACTTTGGTGCTTGGCTAGTGCGACCAATCATGTCCACCACCATTGGTAGCAAATGCTTGCCAATTGTTGCCCTAGGTTTTGACCTCAGACAGCATCGATATGCTGGCCCATCGATAGAATCTAGGCCTTAGCTAGTACGACCAATCTCATCCAACACCATCAACGGTAGATGCTGGCCCATTATTGCCTCGAGATGTTACCTCGGACACCTTCTTGGCAGGTGCTAGCCCTTTGGTGCCTGATGTTGCCTGAAGCTCCTTCTTTTCCGGTGGCTTGGTGGTTGATCCTCTGAACACCTATTTGGTCTTTGACTAGTGTGGCCAATAGCGTCCACCACCATCAGTGGTAGATGCTAGCCTATTGTTACCCCAGGATTTTGCCTTGAACATCATCAAGATGCTAGCCTGTCGACAACATTTGGCCCTTGGATAGTGTGGCCAATTACGTCCAACACCATCGATGGTAGATGCTAGTTTGTTGTTGCCCTGGGATGTTTCCTTGGACACCTCCCTCGCGGGTGCTGGCCTCTCAGTGCCCAATGTTGCCTTGAGCTACTTTTTGATGGGTGCTTGGCATTTGATCCCTCGAACATCTTTTTGGTCTTTGGTTGGTGTGCCTAATCATGTCCACTACCATTGGCAGCAGATACTGGCCCATTAATGCTCTGGGATGTTACCTCTGACACCATCAGAATGCTAGCTTGTTGATAGCATTTAGCCTTTGGCTACTGTGGCCAATCGCATCCAACACCATCGGTGGTAGATATTGGCCCATTGTTGCCTTAGGATGTTGGCTCGGACACCTCTATGGCAAATGTTGACCCCTCATATTTTTGTCGTACCAAAGTAATTTTTATGGCCTATGAATTCATACTAGCGCTTCCTAGCACCCATGCACCACATATGGGTGTCTTAAGCCCGAATCGAGCACCATGCGCACCATGACTAGATGGTGGGTGTGTTTTGGCTCATCTTCATATTTCTACCATGCCAATGCCTTTTTTATAGCTTGTAAATTCATACAATGGCCCCCTAAGCCTTCATGTGAAGTTTCATGGCAAGATGATTCATTTTTTATTTTTCATGATTTTTGAAATTTTTGGCAGTTTGAAATTTTTTAAAATTTTTTTACAAGGATTTTTGGCCTCAAATTTGGTAAACCTGATCCTTGTATTTTTGTTGGCATGCATAAAAAAAATTCAGTTAAAAAATCAGAGCGTAGAAGATTTTTGTGGCCATTTGAAAAAAGTGTCCTTAATTCAGACACTTAACGGCTATTGGCAGCAAACCTATAACAGCTCAAATGCTCTTTAAGGGGGTGTGAGTTCTCAATGCTACATGTGGGATAGGGGGCCAATATAAGGGTAAAGTACCAGCACCCATCGCACATCATGTGCACACACCCTTGCCTCTACCCCCATTTGTCGAAACCCCCATGCCATCAGTCTAGTTCTTCAGTAATGCTCCGGTGATGCTCCGACAATGGTGCCCCAAGCAAGAAAATGTGGCACCAACACATGCTCGAGCCCAGCATGTGCATTATGTCCCAAAATTGAACTTCGACAAGGTCTCAACCATCAATGGCACATGCTGCCATATGGTGCAGCATATGTATTGACTATCATCAGCACAAGCTGGTCTTCGATACAGGCAATTATCTTGACCACCATTGGCATAAGCCAGCCCTTGGTATGGGCACTTACCTCAACCACCATTAGCACCTGCCATGCCTTGATCAACATTAACAAAAGATGTCCCTTGGTGCTATTCATGCTCGATCGTACTCATAACCATATCAAGTCTCCAAGGTGAACAGCCTTTGGTTAATGGAACAATGTAGGTAAGAGAAATTAGCAAAATGGATCCATAACCTCAGAAAAAGGATTAGCTCTAAGGGCTAGGCACGGGGGTCCTAATCTTTAACCTGATTATCAGTGCTGGCACCTAGGTTTGACTGTATGCCTTGCATTTAGGCCTAGCTCAATTTTGTCGAACCTGAACACCATGCTTGAGCCTCTGGAGTCTTGATCACTACCCACACCACTATCTTAGTCTAGTTCCCTTGACTCATACCTCTAGTAGGCCTCAAGGCCTAGCCCCTTAGCTGTCGGACCCTATCCCACTAGAACCCTAAGGCTAGTCCTAGCTTGCTAGCTGACTGTGACGCATGCCCTTACCTCAACAACCATCGAGACATGTTGGCCCTCGGTCTTGACACATGCCTCAACCACTATTGGCACATGCTGGCCCTTTATGCTAGTAGTTTTCTTGAACACCATCGGCACATGCTAGGTCATGCACCAAGCTCTTACACTTAGGCTCGGGTGTTCGGCACTTGCCTTGAACTCTATCACCATATTTTGGCCCCCGATGTGGGTTATTGCCTTGAACACCATCAATAGCATCTAGCCCTTTACTGGTGTAGCCAATTGTGTCCAACACCATTGGTGGTAAAGGTTGGCCCATTGTTGTCCTGAGATCTTACCTTAGACACTATTGAGGTGCTGGCCTGTTAATAGCATCTGGCACCTAGTTGGTGTAGCCATTTGCATCAAACACAATCAACGATAGATGCTAGCCGATTGCTACCCTAAGATGTTACCTCGGACACTTCCCAAGTAGGTGCTTACCCCTTGGTGCCCGATGGTACCTCAAGCCCCTCCTTGGTGAGTGCCTAGTGCTAGATCCCTCGAACACCACTTTGGTCCTTGGCTATTACAGCTAACCACATCCACACCATCAGTGGTAGATATTGGCCTGTTGTTGCCTCGGGATGTTGCCTCAGACACCATCGGATGCTGGCCTACCAATAACATTTGGCCCTTGACTGGTGCAGCTAATCATAACCAATACCATCAGTGGTATATGTTGGCCCATTATTACCCCAAGATGTTGCCTTGGACACCTCCTTGACAGGTACTAGCCCCTCGATGTTTGATTTTCCCTTAAGGTGGGTGGCTTGGTGCTTGATTCCTCGAACACCTCTTTAGTGCTTGGCTGGTGTGGCCAATCGCATCCACCACTATTGACAATAGATGCTGGCCCGTCGACAGCATTTGGCCCTTGGCTGGTGTTGCTTTTGATGCCCAACATTGCTTTAAGCTCCTCATTGGCTAATTCTTGGAGCTTAATCCCTCGAACACCACTTTGGTCCTTTACTGGTGTGGCTAATCGTGTCCACCACCATCGGTGACAGATGCTAGCCCATTGTTGCCTTGGGATGTTGCCTCAGGTAGCATCAGGATGCTAGCCCATTGACATGGTCTGGCCCTTGGCTAGTGCGACCAATCATGTCCAACACCATTGGCAACAAATGCTAGCCCATTGTTGCCCTGAGATATTGTCTTGGACACCTCTTTAGCGGGTGCTGGCCTCTCGATGCTCGATGTTGCCTCGAGCTTCTCCTTGGTGTGTGCCTGGCTTTTGATCCCCTGAACACCTCTTTGGGCCTAGGCTAGTGTAGCCAATCGCATCCACCACCATTGATGGCAGATGCTGGCCCATTGTTGCCTTAGGATGTTGACTCAGACACCATCGGGACACTGGCTTGTTAACAGCATCTGGCCCTTGGTTGGTGCGATCAATTGCATCCAACATCATCGATGATAAATGCTAGCTCGGACACCTCCCTGGCAGGTGCTGAGCCCTCGATGCCCTTGACATCCCTTTAGTAGATGCTAGTGTCATGGGCGCCGCTCTCAAATGAGACACTGTATGGCCTTAGACTGAGAATGAACTTCATATACCTAAGTCAGCCAACAAAACAAGCATACGGGCACTAAACCAACCAGAGAGGTAGAATGCATAAGCTAAGGATTGACTAAGCCCTTTTTGTGTGCTGCAGATCCTAGAAGCTTTTTATATGGTTCTAGTTTAGCCCCACTCCCTAGGGGCACCTGGGTGTGGTGGATCCTATTATGGGCTTGGTCCCGATGCTGTGGATAGGCCTTACTTGGGGGCGTGTGGTCTGGATGCTTTTACCATGACTATTGCTAGAACCCCCACCTCTATGTCTAGTGCTCGAGCCTTGACCATTGGTGTACGAGTCTCTACTTTTGGTACGCATGCCTAGGGTGTGACACTGGCACTTGGTACGGATTTTTACCTTGGACACCCCTAGGTTTGACCTGTTCCTACACCTTAATCATTAGTGCTCGCACTTTGGCCTGACTGTGTGCTTGCTCACCTCTCACTAGCACCTACACCTGGGCCTGGCTCAATTTTGTCGAACATGAACACCGTGCTTGAGCCTTTAGAGCCCTAATCACTATCCACACCATTGTCCCAATCTAGTTCCCTCGACTTGCACCTCAAGTAGGCCTCAAGGCCTTGTCCCTTGGGCTTTTAGACCCTGTCTCGCTAGAACCCAAGGCTAGTCCTAGCTTGCTTGCTGACTGTGACACATGCCCTTGCCTCGACCACCATTGGGACATGTTGGCCCTTAGTCTCAGCACATGCCTTGATCATTATCAGCACATATTAGCCCTTTTTGCGGGCAGTTCCATCGAACACGATCGGCACATACTGGACTAAGCGCTCGCTCCTGGGCACGGCAATGCAACAAGCTCACCACGACTGGGCAATAGGTGGGTTTAGACACATCGTCATATTTCTACCATGCCAAAGCCATTTTTATGGCCTTTAAATTCATATGAGTGCTCCCCAACGCTTGCGTAATATGTGCGAGTGTCTTAAGCCCGAGCTAGCACCATGCATGCCATGACTGGACGATGGGTGGATTTAGATGCGTCTTCATATTTCTACCATGCTAATGCCATTTTTATGGCTTGTAAATTCATACAATGGTCCCCTAAGCCTTCATGTGAAGTTTCATGGCAAGATGACTCATTTTTTATTGTTTATGATTTTTGAAATTTTTTGTAGTTTGGGATTTTTTTAAATTTTTTTGAAAGATTTTTGGCCCCAAATTTGGTAGACCTGATCCTTGTATTTTTGTTGGCATGCATAAAAACATTTAGCTAAAAAATCAAAGTGTAGAAGATTTTATGGCCATTTGAAAAAGTGTCCCGATCTTAGACACTTGAACGGCTATTGGTAGGAAACTTGTAAAAGCATAAATGCTCTTTACGGGGGTGTGAGTTCTCGAGGTTTTATATGGGATAAAGGGCCAATAAAAGGGCTAAGTACCAACACCCATCGCACATCACGTGTGCACACCCCCTACCCCCTACCTCCAATCGTCAAAAACCCTATGTTGTCGGTCAGGTTCACCGACGATGCTTTGGGGATGCTCTGGCAATGGTGCCCCAAGTATGCAACACAGTACATGCTTGAGCCTAGCATATGCACCGTGGCCTAAAATCAAACTTCGGCCAAGGTCTTGACCATCAAAGGCACATGCTAAAGTATGGTGCGGGCACGTGCATCGACCATCATTTGCACAAGCTGGCCTTTGGTACGGTAATTGCCTCGACCACCATCAGCACAAGCTGGCCCTTGGTACAAGCACTTGAATCGACCACCACCAGCACATGCATGCCTTGATTTGTATCAGTACAATCAAGAATCGATACAGCCATATACCTTGACCATCATCGACACAAGTCGACCCTTGGTACAGACACTTGCCTCGACCACCATTAGCATGTGATATGCCTCGATCAGCATCAATAGAAGATGGCCCTTGGTGTCGTTCGTGCCGGATCATACTCATAACCACATCAAGTCTCCAAGGTAAATAGCCTCTGGATGATAGAACAATAAAGACAAGAGAAGTTGGCAAAATGGCTACGTATCGTCGAGAAAAGGATTAGCTCTGAAGGCTAGGCATGGGGGTCCCAGTCTCGAACTTGATCATTAGTACCAGCACCTAGGTCTAACTGTGTGCCCTGCACCTAGGCCTGGCTTAATTCTGTCAAACCTGAACCCTGTGCCTAAGCTTTTAGAGTCTTGATCACTATCCGTTCCACTGTTTTAGTCTAGTTCCCTCGACCTGCACCTCGAGTAGGCCTCAAGGCCTAGTCCCCTAGGCTATCAAACCCTATCCCACTAGAACCCTAAGGCTAGTCCTAGCTTACTTGCTGACTGTGACATGTCCTTGCCTTAACCACCATCGAGACACGTTGGCCCTTGGTCTCGACACATGCTTAAACCACCATCAGAACAAGCTTGGCCCTTTATGCGGGCAATTCCCTCAAACACCATCGACAGATGTTGGGTTACGTACAAAGCTCCCATACCTGGGCCCGAGTGTTCGGCATTTGCCCCGAACTCCAATGTCTCATGCTAGCCTCTGGTGTAGGTTGTTACCTCAAACACTATTGATAGTGTCTGGCCCTTAGCCGATACAGCCAATAACATTCAACACCATTGACGGTAAATGCTAGCCCATTGTTGCCCCGAGATGTTGCTTTAGACACCCCTTTGGCAGGTGCTGGCCCCTTAGTGTCAATGTTGCCTTGAGCTCCTTCTTGGCAAGAGCCTGGCGCTTGATCCCCTTAACACCTCTTTGGTCTTTACTGGTGTGGCCAATTGCATCCACCACCATTAGTGATAGATGCTAGCCCATTGTTGCCCTAGAATGTTACCTTGGACACCATCGAAATGTTGGCCTATTGACAGCATCTAGCCTTTGGCTGGTGCTACCAATTGCATCCAACACTGTCATGGCAGATGCTGGCCCACGTTACCCCAAGATGTTACCTTAAACACCACCTAATGAGTGCTGGCTTCTTAATGCCTGATGTTGCCTCGAGCTCTGCCTTGGTGGGTACCTAGCGCTTGATCACTCGAACACCTTTTGGTCTTTCACTGGTGTGACCAATCGCATCCACCACCATTGACGGTAGATGCTGGCCTGTCAATGCCTTGGGATGTTACCTTAGTCACCATCGGGATGCTAGCCTGTCAATAGTGTTTGGCCATTGGCTGGGGTAGCCAATCGCATCCAACACCATCAACAGCAAAAGCTAAACCGTTGTTACCCTAAAATGTTGCCTCAGAGACCTCTCTGGTAAATGTTGGCCCTCAGTGCCTAATATTGCCTTGAGCTCTTCTTTGGTAGGTACTTGGCACTTGATCCCTCAAACACCTCTTTGGTTCATGATTGGTGCTGCCAATTGCGTCCACCACCATTGATGGCAGATGCTGGCCTAGTATTACCCCGAGATGTTACCTCAGACACCATGTGGATGATGGCCTGTCGATAGTGTTTGGCTCTTGGCTAGTGCAACCAATCATGTCCAACGTCATCGATGGCAGATATTGCCCATTGTTGCCCTAAGATGTTGCCTCAGGCACCTCCTTGGTAGGTGCTTGCCCCTCGATGCACGATGTAGCCTCGAGCTCTTCCTTAGCAAAAGGCTTGGCGTTTGATCCCCCGAACACCTCTTTGGTACTTGGTTGGTATGGCCAATTGTATCCACCACCATCGGCAGCAAGTGCTAACCTATTGTTGCCTCGAGATGTTACCTTGAACACCATCGGGATGCTAGCTCATCGATAGCGTCTAGCCCTTGGTTGGTGTAGCCAATCTAATATAACACCATTGGCAACAGATGCTAGCTCGTTGTTACTTAGAGATGTTACCTCAAACACTTCTCTAGCAGGTGCTAGCCCCTAGGAACCCAATGTTACCTTGAGCTCTTCCTTGGCAAGAGCCTGGCGTTTGATCACCCAAATACTTCTTTGGTCTTTGGCTGGTGTGGCCAATCACGTCCACCACCATCAATACAGATGCTAGCCCATTGTCACCCTAAGATGTTGCCTCAAACACCATTGGGATGCTGGCCTGTCAATAGTGTCTAGCCCTTGGCTAGTGCGATCAATTACGTCTAACACCATCGATAGTAGATACTGGCCCATTGTTGGCCCGAGATGTTGCCTTGGACACCTCTTTGGTAAGTGCTGGCCCCTTGGTGCCTAATGTTGCTTTGAGCACCTCTTTGTCGAGTGCCTGACGCGTGATCCCATAAACACCTCTTTGGTCCTTGGCTAGTATGCCTAATCACATCCACCACCATTGGTGGCAGATACTGGCCCATTGTTGCTCTAGAATGTTTACTCGACACCACCTAACGGGTGTTGGCCCCTCGATGCCTGAAGTTACCTCGAGCTCCTCCTTGGCAAATAGCCTAGCACTTGATTCTCCAAACACCTGTTTGGTACTTAGCTAGTGTGGCCAATCGCATCCACCACCATCGGATGCTAGCCCATCGATAACATTTGGCCCTTGGCTAGTGTAGCCTATCACATAAAGCACCATTAACAACAAATGCTGGCCTGTTGTAACCTCGAGATATTGCCTCAGACACCTCCCTGACAGGTACTGGCCCTAGTGCCCGATGTTGCCTCGGCTATTTATTGGCAAGTGCCTAACACTTGATCCCTTGAATACCTCTTTGGTCCTTGGCTGGTGTAGCCAATCACATCTACCACCATTACTGGTAGATGCTAGCCCATTGTCGCCCATGGATGCTGCCTTAGACACCATCAGGATGCTAGCTATTGACAGCATCTGGCCTTTGACTGGTGTAGCTAATTGCATCCAAAACCATCAATGGTAGATGTTGGCCTATTGTTTCCCTAGAATGTTGCCTTGGACACCTCCTTGGTGGGTGCTGGCTTTTTGGTGCCCAATGTTGCCTCGAGCTCATCCTTTGTGGATGCCTAGCACTTGATCTCTCGAACACCTCTTTGGTCATTGACTAGTGCGACCAATTACATCCACCACCATCGATGACAAATGCTGGCCTGTTGTTGTCTTGGGATGTTACCTCGAACACCATCAGGATCTGGCCAATCGATAGCGTTTGGCCCTTAGCTGGTGTAGCTAATCGTATCCAACACCATCAGTGGTAGATGTTGGCCTGTTATTGCCCTAAGATGTTGCCTCAAACACCTCTCTAGTAGGTGCTCACCCCTCGATGCTCTATGTTGCCTCGAGCTTCTCATTGGGAGGTGGCCTGCTGCTTGATACCCCAAACACCTCTTTGGTATATAGCTGGTACGACTAATTGCATCCACCACCATCGATAATAAATGCTGGCCAGTTGTTACCCTTGGATGTTGCCTTGGAATCAATCGAGATGCTAGCCTATCGATAGCATCTAGCCCTTGGCTACTGCAGCCAATCGCATCCGACACCATTAGCAGAAGATGTTGGCCTATTGTTGCCTTAGGATGTTTCCTTGGACACCTCCTTCATGAGTGCTGGCCTTTTAGTGTTCGATGTTGCCTCGAGCTCCTCCTTGGCAGGTGCTCGACGCTTTGATCCGTCAAACACCTCTTCGCTTCTTGGCTAGTGTAGCCAATCATGTCCACCACCATCAATGGTAGATGCTGGCCTATTGTTATCTCAGACACCATTATGATGCTAGACCATTGATAACATCTAGCCCTTAGCTGGTGCGACCAACTACCTCTAGCACCATTGATAGTAGATCCTAACTTGTTATTACCCTGGGATGTTACCTTGGACACCTCCTTAGAGGGTACTGGCCCTTCAGTGCCTGATGTTGCCTCAAGCTACTCCTTGGTGGGTGCTTGGAGCTTGATCCCCCAAAACACCTCTGTGGTCCTTGGCTAGTGCTACCATTCGTATCTACCATCCACCGGTGGTAGATGACAACCCATTGTTACCCTAGGATGTTACCTTGGACACCATCAGGATGCTAGCCCATCAATAACGTCTGGCACTTGGCTGGTGCAGCCAATCATGTCCAACACCATCAAGGGTAGATGCTAGCCCATTGTTGCCCCGGGACATTACCTCGAACACCTCCCTAATGGGTACTTGCCTCTTGATGCTTGATGTTGCCTCGAGCTCTACCTTAGTGGATGCCCGACACTTAATCCCTCAATCACCTCTTTAGTCATTGGCTGGTGCAGCCAACCCGTGTCCACCATCGGTGGCAAATGTTGGCCCATTGTTACTCGGGGAGGTTGACTCAAACACCATCGAGATGTTAGCCCATTGACAGCGTCTAGCCCTTGACTGGTGTAGCCAATCATGTCTCACACCATTAGTGGTAAATGCTAGCCTGTTGTTACCCCAGGAAGTTACCTCAGACACCTCTCTAATGGGTGCTGGCCCCTTGATGCTTGGTGTTGCCTCAAGCTCCTCCTTGGTAGGTGTTTGGCACTTGATCCCCCAAACACCTCTTTGGTCCTTGGCTAGTGTGGCCAATCACGTCCACCACCATTAATGGCAGATGCTAGCCCATTCTTGCCCCAAGATGTTACCTCAAACACTTTTGTGATCCTAGACTATTGATAGCATCTAGCCCTTAGCTAGTGTAGCTAGTCACTTTTAACACAATCGATGGTAGATACTGGCCCGTTGTTGCCTCAGACACCTCTCTGAAGGGTGCTAGACCCTCGATGCTCGATGTTGCCTCAAGTTCCTTCTTGACAGATGCCTTACGCTTGATCCCTTGAACACCTCTTTGGTCTTTGGCTGGTGTAGCCAATCACATCCACCACCATCGACGGTGGATGTCGACCCATTGTTGCCCTTAGATGTTACCTTGAATGCCATTGGGATGTTGGCCAATTGATAGTGTCTAGCACTTGGCTGGTGCAACCAATCATGTCCAACACCATCAAAGGTTGTGCTAGCCCTTTGTTCCCTCGGGATGTTGCCACGAACACTTCCCTAGTGGGTGCTTGCTTCTCGATGCCTGATGTTGCCTCGAGTGCCTGGCACTTGATCTTTTGAACACCTCTTTGGTTTTTGGCTAGTTCGAGCAATTACATCCACCACTATCGGTGGTGGATGCTAGTCCATTGTTGCCCCGGCTTGTTACCTCAAACACCATCAGGATGTTGGCCTGTCAATAGCATCTAGCCCTTAGCTGGTGTAGCCAGTCATTTCTAACACCATTGGTGGCAGAGGCTGGCCCATTATTGCCCTGAGATGTTGCCTTAGACACCTCCCTGGCGATTGCTTGCCCCTCGGTGCCCAATGTTGCCTTAAGCTCCTTCTTAGCAGGCGGCTTGGTGCTTGATCCCCCAAACACCTCTTTGGTCAATGGCTATTATAGCCAATCATGCCCACCACCATCAACCGTAGATGATGGTTCATTGTTACCTCGAGATGTTAACTTAGACACCATTGGGATGTTAGCCCATCAATAGCGTTTCACACTTGGTTGGTGTGGCCAATCTTGTCCAACACCATTAATGGTAAATGCTGGCCTGTTGTCACCTCGAGATGTTGCCTCAGACATCTTTATAGTAGCTGCTAGCCTTTTGGTGCTCGATGTTGCCTCGAGCTCCTTTTTGGTGGGTGCTTGTGCTTGTCCCTCAAACACCTCTTTGGTCCTTGGCTGGTGCGACCAATCGTGTCTGCCACCATTAGCAGTAGCATTGGCCCGTTGTTACCCTAAAATGTTACCACGGACACCATCAGGATGCTGGTTCGTCGATAGTGTTTGGCCCATGGCTAGTGTGACCAATCATATCCAACACCATTGGTGGTAGATGCTGGCCCATTGTTACGATAAGATGTTGCCTTGAACATCTCTCTAGCAGGTGTTAGTCCTTCGATGCTCGATGTTGCCTCAACCTCCTCCTTAGCAGGTGCTTGATGCTTAATCCCCCGAACACCTCTTTGGTCCTTGGCTAGTGTGGCCTATCATGTCCACAGCCATCGGTGGTAGATGCTGACCCATTGTTGCCTTAGAATGTTACCATAGACACCATCGGGATGCTAGCCTATCGATAGCATCTAGCCCTTGGCTGGTATAGCTAATCACGTCCAACACCGTCAATGGCAGATGCTGGCTTGTTGTTACCCAAGGATGTTACCTCGAACACCTCTCTAGTGGGTGTTGGCCCTTCAATGCCTAATGTTGCCGAGCTCTTCCTTCGCAGGTGCCTAGCGCTTGATCCCCTAGACATCTCTTTGGTCCTTGGCTAGTACGGCCAATTGCGTCCACCACCATCGGTGATAGATGCTGGCCTATTGTTACCTCAAGATGCTACCTCGAACACTATAAAAAAGTTGGCTCATCGATAGCATCTGGCCTTTGGTTGGTATAGCCAATCGCGTCTAACACCATCAGTGGCAAATGCTCACCATTGTTACCTCTAGATGTTGCCTCAGACACCTCACTGGTGGGTGCTAGCCCCTTAGTGCCCCTGACACGTATTTGGTAGATGTTGGTGTCATGGGCTTTGCTCTTAAACCAAACACCAGGTGGCCTTAGATGGGAATGAACTTCATTTGCCTAAGTTAGCCTGCGAAAAAAATGTGTGAGCACTAAACCAGCTGAAGAGGCTGAATGGGCAAGCTAAGGATTGGCCAAGCCCCTTTTGTGTGCTGTAAATCTTGAAGGCTTTCTATATGGTTTTGGTTTGGCCTCGCTCCTAGGAGTGCCTGGGTACGGTGCAGGCATGTTATGGGCCTGGTCTCAGTGCCGTGAACAAGCCTGACTTATGGGTGGGTAGTTTGGATGCTTCTACCATGACTATTGCTAGAACCCCCAACTCTGTGTTTAGTGCTCGAGCCTTGGAAGTTGGTGTGCAGGTCATTACTCTTGGTGTGCATGCCCAGAGTGTAACACTGGCACTAGGTGCAGATTATTACCTCAGACACCCTTAGGTCTGACCTATGCTCATACATCGATCATCAGTGCTCGTACCTAGGTCTAATTGTGTGTTAGCACACCACTCACCAGCACTTACACTTGGGTTTGACTCAATTCTATCGAACCTAAACACCGTGCCTGAGCCTTTGGAGTCCTGATCACTGCCCATACCACTGTCCTGGTCTAGTTCCCTTGACCTGTGCCTTGAGTAGGCCTTAAGGCCTGATCCCTTAGGCTATCAGACCCTATCTTATTAGAACCCTAAGGCTAGTCCCAGCTTGCTTACTGATTGCGATACATGCCCTTTCCTCGACCACCATTGGGACATGTTAGCCCTTGGTCTCGGCATATGCCACGATCACTATTGGCACATGCTGACCCTTTATGCGGGTAGTTCTCTTGAGCACCATTGGCACATGCTGGGTCATGCAACAAGCACCCACACTTGGGCTTAAGTGCTTGGCACTTACCTCAAACTCCATCTCCACATGCTAGCCTTTGGGGTAAGTTGTTGGCTCGAACACCGTCGACAGCATCTGGCCCTTGGTTGGTGCGACCAATCACATCCAACACCATCAGTGAAAAATGCTAGCCCATTGTTGCCCTTGGATGTTGCCTTGAACACCTTCCTGATGGGTGCTGGCCTCTCAGTGCCCTATGTTGCATCAAGCTCCTCCTTGGTGGGTGCCAGGCACTTGATCCCCCAAACATCTTTTTTGTCCTTCACTAGTGCGACCAATCATGTCCACCACCATCGGTGGGAAATGCTAGCCCATTGTTTCCCCAGATGTTACCACGGACACCATCGAGATGATGGCTTATCGATAACATCTAAGGTATAACCTATCATGTCCAACACCATTGACAGTAGATATTGGCCCGTTGTTGCCCCAAGATGTTACCTAAGACACCATCGCGATGCTAGCTCGTCGATCAAGTCTAGCCCTTGGCTGGTGCAACCAATCATGTCCAACACCATCAGTGGCCTGTGTTTGCCCTGACATGTTGCCTTAGACATCTCCTTGGTGGGTGCTAACCCTTCAATGCATTAGACATCTCTTTGGTAGATGCTGGTGTCACGAGCTCCACTCTAAAGCCAAACACCATACGACCTTAGACTGAGAATGAACTCTGTATGCCTAAGTCATCCTATGAAACAAGTGTGTGGGCACTAAACCAACCAGAGAGGCTGAATGCGTAAGCTCATGATTGACCAAGACCCCTTTTGTGTGCTACAGATCCTGAAGGCTTTCTATATGGTTTTGGTTTGGCCCAACTCTTTGGTAGCGCCTGGGTAAGGTGTTGGCATGTTGTAGGCCTAGTCCCGTTGTTGCAGACAAGCCTGACTTAAGGGCGGGTAGTCTGGATGCTTTTACCATGACTACTATTGGAACCCTAGCCTTTGTGTCTAATGCTTGAGCTTTGGCCATTGGTGCATGGCTAGTGCAGTCAATCACTTTCACGGCCATCTGCTACAGATGCTAGCCCGTTATTACCCTAGGATGTTGCCTCGGACACTTCCCTGGCAGGTGCTGGCCCCTTTGTGCCTAATGTTGACTTGAGCTCCTCCTTGGTGGTTGCCTGGTGCTTGATCCCCTGAACACCTCTTTAGTCCTTCACTAGTTCAGCTAATCACATCCACCACCATAGTCGACAGATGCTAGCCTATTATTGCCCCAGGAAGTTACCCTAGACACCATTGTGATGCTAACCTATCGACAGTGTCTAGTCCTTGGCTGGTGCGGCCAATTGCATCTAACACCATCGATGGCAAATGTAGGTCCATTATTGCCCTAAGATGTTGCCTCAGATACCTCTATAGTGGGTGCTGGACCAATGATGCCCAATGTTGCCTTAAACTCCTCCTTGGTGGGTGCCTGACTCTTGATCTCCCGAACACCTTTTTGGTTCTTGGCTTGTGTGGCCAATTACGTCCACCACCATCGATGACTGATACTGGCTCGTTGTTGCCTCGAGATGTTGCCTCAGAACCATTGAGATGTTGGCCCATCAATAGCATAGGCCCTTGGCCGGTGTGGCCAACCGCATCCAACACCATCTATAGCAGATTTTGGCCTGTTATTGCCCCAAGATGTTGCCTGGGACACCTCATTGGTTGGTGCTAGCCCCTCGATGCCTGATGTTGCCTCGAGTTCCTCCTTGGCAAGCAGCCTAGCACTTGATCCCTTGAACACCTCTTTGGTCCTTGGTTGGTTTGGCCAATTGCATCCACCACCATCAATGGCAGATGCTGCCTGTTGTTACACCAGGATGTTATCTTGGACACCATTAAGATGATGGCCTGTCTACAGCGTCTAGCCCTTAGCTGGTGTGACCAATCATGTCCAACACCATCGGTGGTAGATGCTGGCCCAATGTTGCCTTAAGATGTAGCCTCGGACACCTCCCTGGCAGGTGTTAGCCCCTCGATGCCCCATGTTACTAGGAGCTCTTCATTGGCAGGTGACTGGCATTTGTTCCCTCGAACACCCTTTTGAACTTTGGCTAGTGCGACCAATCATGTCCACCACCATCAGCAATAGATGTTGGCCCGTTATTGCCCTAGGATGTTGCCTTAGACACGATCAAGATGCTAGCCCATCGACAGCGTTTGGCCCTTGGCTGGTGCAACCAATCGCGTCTAACACCATAGCCGGTAGATGCTGGCCTATTGTTACCTTAAGATGTTGCCTTGGACACCTCCCTGGTGGGTGCTAGCCCTTAGTGCCCGATGTTGCATTGAGCTCTTCCTTGGCAAGTGCCTGATGCTTGGTCCCACAAACACCTCTTTGGTACTTGGCTAGTGAGGCCAATCATGTCTTCCACCATCGAAAATAGATACTAGCCATTGCTGCCCTAGGATGTTGCCTCAAACACCATCAGGATATTGGCCCGTTGACAACATTTTGCCCTTGGCTGGTGCATCCAATCGTGCCCAACACCATTGATGGCAGATGCTAGACATTTATTACCCTAGGATGTTGCCTTGGATGCCTCCCTGACGGGTGATTACCACCTGCTACCCGATGTTGTCTTGAGCTCCTCCTTGACAGGTGGCCTGGCATTTGATCCCTTAAACACCTCATTGGTCCTTGGCTGGTGCTGCCAATTGCATCCACCACCATCGATGGTAGATGCTGGTTGTTGTTGCCTCGGGATGTTGCCCTGGACACCATCAAGTTGCTAACCCATCGATAGCATCTAGCCCTTGGCTGGTGATCACGTCCAACACCATCGGTGGTAGATGTTGGCCCATTGTTGCCCTGGGATGTTGCCTTCGACACTTCCCTTGTGGGTGCTAGCCCGTCGAAGCTCGATGTTACCTCAAGCTCCTCATTGGTAAGTGCCTAGCACTTCATCACCCGAACACTTCTTTGGTCCTTGGCTGGTGCGACCAAGCGTGTCCAACACTATTGGTGGTAGATGTTGGCCCGTTCTTGCCCTGGGATGTTACCTCAGACACCATCAGGTGCTAGCCCGTTGACAATGTCTGGCCCTTGGCTGGTGTGACCAATCGCATCTAACACCATCAACGACAGACACTAGGCCGTTATTGCCCCTATATGTTGCATCGAACACCTCTCTGATGGGTGTTGGCTCTTTAGTGCTTGTAGTTGCCTCGAGTTCCTTTTTGGCGAGTGTTTAGCACTTGATCACCCAAACACCTCTTTGGTCTTTGGTTGCTGTGGCCAATCACGTCCACCACCATTGGCGGCAGATGCTATCCCATTCTTACCCTGGCATGTTGCCTTGGACACCATCGAGATGATGGCCTGTCGATAGCATCTAGCCCTTGACTGGTGAGGACAATCACATCCAACATCATCGGTGGTAGATTTAGCCCGTTGTTACCTCAGTATGTTACCTCAGACACCTCTCCAATAGGTGCCTGCCTTTCAATGCCCGATGTTGCCTTAAGCTTCTACTTGGTGGTCAACCTGGCGCTGATACCCTAAACACCTATTTGGTCGTTCGCTGGCATAGCCAATCACATCCACCACCATCATTAGCAGATGCTGGCCCATTCTTGCCCTAGGATGTTTCCTTAAACACTATCGAGATGCTAGCCCATCGACAATGTTCGGCCCTTGGCTAGTGTGACCAATCATATCCAACACCATCGATGGCAGATGCTAGCCTATTGTTGCCCAGGTATGTTGCCTTGAACACCTCTCAAGTGGGTACTAGCCCCTTAGTTCTCGATATTGCCTCAAGCTCCTCCTTGGTGGGTGCTTGGCACTTGATCCCCTGAACACCTTTTTGGTCTTTGGCTAGTGTGGCCAATTGTATCCACCACAATAGGCGATAGATGCTAGCCTTTTATTGCCATAGGATGTTGCCTCAAGCACCATCCATATGCTGGCCCGTCGACAGCATCTGGCCTTTGGCTGAGGTAGCCAATCATGTCCAACACCATGACAACAAATGCTGGCCCGTTGCTGCCTTAACATGTTGCCTCTGACACCTCTCTGACGGATGCTGGCCCATCAATGCTCGATGTTCCATCAAGCTCCTCTTCCATGAGTGCCTAGTGTTTGATCCCCTGAACATCTCTTTGGTCCTTGGCTGGTGCAGCCAATCGTATCCACCACCATTGATGGCAGATGCTGGCCTGTTGTTACCATGGGATGTTACCTCAGACGCCATTGGGATGTTGTCCCATCAACAGTGTTTAGCCCTTGGCTGGTGTAGCCAATCATGTCCAGCACCATTGGTGACAGATGCTGGCCCATTAGTTCCTTGGGAATTTGCCTCAGACACTTCTCTGATAAGTGTTGACCCCTTAATGCTCGATGTTGCCTTGAGCTCTTCTTGGGCAGGTGCCTACTACTTGATCCCTTAACACTCTTTGGTCCTTAATTGGTGTGGCCAAATGCATCCGCCACCATCGACGGTAGATGTTGGCCCATTATTGCCTCAGGATGTTACTTCGGACACCATTAGGATGTTGGCGCATCGACAACATTTGGCTTTTGGTTGGTGAGACCAATCGTGTCCAACACCATCAACGATAGATGCTGGCCCATTGTTACCTTAAGTTATTGCCTCTGACACCTCCCTGGCAGGTGCTAGCCCCTTAATGCCTGATGTTGCCTTGAGCTCCTCCTTAATGGGTGCTTGGTGCTTAATCCCCCGAACACCTCTTTCATCCTTAGCTAGTGTGACCAATCATGTTCACCCCAATCAGTGGCAGATGTTGGCCTATTGTTACCCTCGGATGTTACCTCGAAAACCATCAAGATGCTAGCCCATCGATAGCATCTGGCCTTTGGTTGGTGTAGCCAATTGCGTCTAACACCATCGATAGCAAATGCTAGATCATTGTTGCCCTAAGATGCTGCCTTAGACCCCTCCCTGGTGAGTGCTGGCCCCTTGGTGCCTCGAACACCTTTTTGGTAGATTCTGGTGTCATGGGCTCCACTATCAAACCAAACACCATGCGGCCTTACACTAAGAATGAATCTGTATGCCTAAGTTAGCCTATGAAATAAGCATTTTGGTACTAAACCAATAGGAGGGGCAGAATGCACAAACTAAGGATTGACCAGGCCCTTCTTTGTACACTACAGATCCTAGAGGCTTTCTATGGTTTTGGTTTGGCCCCACTCCTTGGGAGCATCTGAGTGCAGCACGGGCATGTTATGGGCTTGGTCTCAGTGCTGCGGATAGGTTTGACTTTAAGGTGGGCCATTTGGATGCATCTACCTTGACTATTGCTAAAACCCTCACCTCTATTTTTATTGCTCGAGCCTTGGCCACTAGAGTAAGGGTATTAGCTCTTGGTGCACACGCCTAGGGTGTGACACTGGCACTTGGTGTAGATTGTTGCCTCAGACACCCTTGGGTCTGACTTGTGCCCACACATCGAGCATCAATGGTTGTACTTGGGTCTGATTGTGTGCTTCTACATCACTCACCAACACCTACACCTTGGCCTGGCTTAATTCTGTCAAACCTGAACACTGTGCTTGAGCCTTTGGAGTCCTGATCACTGCTCGCACCACTGTCCCGTTCTAGTTCCCTTGACCTACGCCTTGAGTAAGCCTCAAGGCCTGCTCCCTTGGGCTATCAGACCTTGTCTTGCTAAACCCCAAGGTTAGTCCTAGCTTGCTTGCTGACTGTGACACATGCCCTCACCTCGACCACCATTAGGACAGTTGGCCCTTGGTCTCGGCACACGTCTTGATCACCATCAGCACATGCAAGGTCATGCACCAAGTGCCTACACCTAGACTTGAGCCATGCACTATGCGTACCATGATTGGGTAGTAGGTGGGTTCAGTCACATCCTCATATTTCTACCATGCCAAAGCCATTTTTATGGCTTAAGATTTCATATGAGCGCTCCTTAGCACCCACGAAACATGCGCGGGTTTCTTGGGCTTTGGCCAAGCACCATGCACACCACGACCAAACGTTGGGTAGGTTTAGGTGCCTTTTCATATTTCTACCGTGCCAATGCCATTTTTATGGCTTGTAAATTCAAACAATGGTCCCTTAAGCCTTCATGTGAAGTTTATGGCAAGATAACTCATTTTCTATTTTTCACAAAATTTGAAATCTTTTACAGTTTGGATTTTTTTAAATTTTTTCAAAAAGACTTTTGGCCCCAAATTTGGTAGACCTAACCCTTGTATTTTTGTTGGCATGCACAAAAAAATTCAGCTAAAAACTAAAAGTGTAAGATTTTGTGGCCATTTGAAAAAAGTGTCCCCTATTTCAAACACTTGAACGGCTACTGGCAGCAAACCTATAAAAGCTCCAATGCTCTTTTAAGGGGGTGTGAGTTCTTGAGGTTTCTTGTAGGATAGGGGGCCATTATAAGGGCCAAGTACCAGCACCCATCGCACATTATGTGCACACACCCCCTACCCCCAATCGTCGAAACCCCTATGCCATCGATCAAGTTCTCCGACGATGCTCTGGTAATGCTCTAGCAATGGTGCACCAAGCAAAAAAATGTGACATCAACACATGCTCGAGCCTAGTATGTGCACCATGGCCTAAAATCAAACTGCAGCCATAGTCTCGACCACGAATGGCACATACTGGTGTATGGTGCGGGCACATGTATCGACCATCATGGGCATAAGCTGCCATTGGTATAGGCAATTACCTCGACCACCATTAGCACATGTTGGCCCTTGGTACGGGCACTTGCCTTGACCACCATCGACACATGCATGCCTCGACCTAAATCGACACAATCTGGAATCGATGTAGGCACATGCCTCGATCACCATTGGCATAAGTCAGGCTTTGGTATAGGCTCTTGCCCTAACCACCATTGGCACGTGCCATGCCTTGATTAGCATCGATAGAAGATGACCCTTAGTGCCATTCATGCTCGACCATACTCATAACCACATCAGGTCTCCAAGGGAAATAACCTCTAGTCAATGGAACAATGTAGGCAATGAAAGTTGGCAAAAATGATCCGTAACCTCAAGAAAAGGATTGGGTTTAAGGGCTGGGCACGGGGGACCCAATCTCGAACCTAATCATCAGTGCCCACACTTGTGTCTGACTGTGTGCCTTGCACTTGAGCCTAATTAAATTTACCAAACTTGAACACCGTGCTTGAGCCTCTGTAGTTCTGATCACTGCTTACACCACTATCCGATCTAGTTGCCTCGATCAGCACCTGAGTAGGCCTCAAGGTTTGGAACCCTAGGCTATCAGACCCTATCTTGCTACAACCTTAGGGCCAGTTCCAGCTTGCTTACTGACCATGACACATGCCCTTGCCTCAGCCACCATCGGGACAAGTTAGCCTTTGGTCTTGGCACATGCCTTAACCACCATCGGCATATACTAGCCCTTTATGTGGGAAGTTCTCTTGAACACCATCGGCATATACTGGGTCATGCACCAGGTGCCTGCACTTGGGCTGGGGCATTCAGCACTTACCTCAAACTCCATCACCACAAATTGGCCCCCAGTGCGAGTTGTTGCTCAAACACCATCGACGGTGTTTGGCCCTTGACTAGTCTAGCCAATCACATCCAACACTATTGCTGGCCCTTTGTTGCTGTGAGATGTTACCTTAGACACAATCGAGATGCTAACCCATTGACATCATCTGGCCCATGGTTGGTGTGGCCAATCATATCCAACACCATCGATGGTAAATGCTGGCCCGATTGTTACCTAGGTTATCGCCACTTCAGACACCTCTTTGGTGGGTGCTAGCACCTCGATGCCCGATGTGGCCTTGACCTCTGCCTTGGAGGGTGCCTGGTAATTGATCTCTTGCACACCTCTTCGATCTTTGGCTGGTACAACCAATTGCGTCCACCACCATCAGTGGCAGATGTTAGCCTGTTGTTACCTCGGGATGTTACCTCAAACACCATGGGATGCTAGCCTGTCAACAGCGTCTGGCCTTTGGCTAGTGCAATCAAACACATCCAACACCATTGGCGATAGATGCTGGCCTATTGTTGCCCCGAGATGTTGTCTCAGACACCTCTCTGGCATGTGCTGACCCCTCATTGCCCGATGTTGCCTCGAGATCTCCTTAGTGGAAGCCTGGTATTTGATCCCCCAAACACCTCTTTGGTCCTTGGCGGGTGTGACCAATTATGTTCAACATCATCGATGACAAATACCAGCCCGTTGTTGCCCCAGGATATTGCCTCTGACACCATCAAGATGCTGGCCTATTGACAGAATTTGGCCCTTGGCTAGAGTGACCAATAGTGTCTAAAATCGATGGTGGTAGATGCTGGCTTGTTGTTGCCTTCAGATGTTGCCTCGAACACCTCTTTGGTGAGTGCTGGCCCCTCAATGCCCAATGTTGCCTAAAGCTCCTCTTTAGCGGGTGCTTGGCGCATGATCCCCTGATCACCTATTTGGCCATTGGGTGGAGTGGCCAATCACATCCGCCATGATTGGTGGTAGATGCTGGCCCATTGTTGCCCCAGGACATTGCCTAAGACACCATCAGGATGTTGGCCTATCGACAGTGTCTAGCTTTAGGCTGGTGTGAGCAATCACCTCAAACACCATTGGTGACAGATGCTGGCCTATTGTTGCCTCGAGATGTTGTCTCGGACACCTCCATGGTTGGTGCTGAACCCTTGATGCGTAATGTTGCCTTAAGCTCCTCCTCGATGGGTTTTTAGCACTTAATC
The DNA here is from genome assembly GCF_002303985.1 of Durio zibethinus. Next base: position 15,383,975 of record NW_019167938.1, on the reverse strand, counting down.
CCTCAAACACTTCTTTGGCACTTGGCTGGGGTGGCTAATCGCATCCAACACCATCGACAGCAGATGCTAGCCTATTGTTGCCTCCGAATGTTACCTTGGACACCTCTTTGGCAAGTGCTAGCCCTTTAATGCTTGATGTTCCTCGAGCTCTTCCTTGGTAGGTGCTTGGTGCTTGATCCCTCGAATACCTCTTCGGTCCTTGGCTGGCATGGCCAATCGCATCCACCACCATCGATGATAGATGGTAGCCTGCTATTGCCCTAACATATTACCTCAGACACCATCGAGTTGCTGGCCCATCGGCAACATCTGGCCCTTGGCTGATGCAGCCAATCACGTCCAAAACCATCGTTGATAAAAGCTCACCTATTGTTGCACCGAGATATTACCTCAGATACCTCCCTATGGGTGCTGGCCTTTAGTGCTCGATGTTGCCTCGAGCTCTTCCGTGAAGAATGCCTGGCGCTTAATCCCCCGACCATCTCTTTAGCCCTTGGTTGGTGCGGCCAATCACATCTACCACCAATAGCTACAAATGCTAGCCTATTGTTACCCTAGGATGTTACCTTGAACACCATCGGGATGCTAGCCCATCAATAGCATCTAGCCCTTGGCCGGTGTGACCAATCGTATCCAACATAATAGATGACAGATGCTAGCCTATTGTTGCATCAGGATGTTGCCTAAAATACCTTTTTAGCGTGTGCTAGACCCTCGGTGCTTGATATTGCTTTAAGCTCTTCCTTGGCAGGTGCCTGGCACTTGATCCCTCTAAAACCTCTCTGGTCCTTAGTTGGTGCGACCAATCATGTCCACCACTATCGATGGTAGATACTGGCCCATTGTTACCCCAAGATGTTACCTCGAAGACTATTGGGATACTAGCCCGTCAACAGTGTCTGATCCTTGGTTGGTGCGGTCAATTGTGTCCAACACTATTAATGGCAGATGCTGCCCATTATTTCCTCGAGATGTTCTTTTGGACACTTCCTTGGCAGGTGCTAGACCTTCGATGCCTGAAGTTCCCTTGAGCTCCTCTTTGGCAGGTGCATGGCACTTGATCCCTTAAATACCTTTTTGGTTCTTGGCTGGTGTGACCAATCACATCCACTACCATCGATGGTAGATATTGGCCCATTGTTGCCCTATGATGATACCTCGAACACCATCAGAATGCTAGCCTGTCGATAGCATTTGGCCTTTAACAAGTGTAGCAAATTACATCTAACCTCATCAATGACAGATGTTGGCCCATTGTTGTGCTAGGATGTTACCTTGGACACCTCTCTGGTAGGTGTTGGCCCGTCGATGCTTGATGTTGCCTTGAGCTCCTCTTTGGTGGGAACATGGTGCTTGATCCCCTGAACACCTCTTTGGTCCTTGGCTATTGTAGCCAATCAAGTCCACCCCCATTAATGGTAGATACTGGCTCATCAATAGCATCTGGCCCTTGGTTGGGGTCGCCAATCATATCCAACACCATCATTGATAGATGCTGGCCTGTTATTGACCCGAGATGTTGCCTCGAACTCCTCTTTAGTGGGTGTTGAACCCTTGGTGCTTGATATGACCTCAAGCTCCTCTTTAGCGGGTGCCTAGCGCTTGATCTATTGGACACCTCTTTGGTCCTTTATTGGTGCAAGCAATCACGTCCACCACCATTAGTGGCAGATGCGGGCCCATTGTTGCCCTGAGATATTCTCTTAGACACCATCTGGATGCTGGGCCATCGACAGTGTCTGGCCCTTGGCTATTGTGGCCAATCTCATCCAACTCCATCGACTGTAGATGTTAGTGCATTGTTGCCTTGAGATGTTGCCTCGGACATCTCTATGGCAGGTACTGGCCCCTTAGTGCCTGATGTTGCCTTGAGCTCTTCCTTGGGGGTACCTGGCACTTGATCCCCCAAAACTCTCTTTGGTCCTAGGCTAGTATGGCCAATCACGTCCACCACCATCGGTGATAATGGTTGGCCCTTTGTTGCCCCGGGATGTTACCTTGGACACCATCGAGATGTTGGCCTGTCGATAGTGTTTGGCCCTTTGCTGGTGTGACCAATCACGTCCAACACCATCGTCAGTAGATGCTAGCCCATTGTTGCCTTGGGATGTTGCCTCAGACACCTCTATGGAGGGTGCAGCCTTTTGATGCCTCGGACACCTCTTTGGTAAATGCTGGTGTGATAGGCTCTACTCTCAAACCAAACACTATGTGGCCTTAGACCGGGTATGAACTCCGTATGCCTCCTCCTATGAAACAATCGTGCGGGCACTAAACCAACCCGAGAGGAAGAATGTGCAAGCTAATGATTACGCAGCCCCCTTTGTGTGTTGTAGATCCTAAAGGTTTTTTGTATTTTTTTGGTTTGGCCTTACTCCATGGGAGTGGCTAGGTGCGGAGCGCACATATTGTGGGCCTAGTCTTAGTGCTGCGAATAGGCCTGACTTAGGGGTAGGTGGTCTAGATGCTTTTACCATGACTATTGCTGGAACCCCACCACTGTGTCTAGTGCTCAAGCCTTGGTTGCTGGTGTGTGGGTCTCAGCTCTTGGTGTGCATGCCTAAGGCATGACATTGGCACTAGGTATGGATTATTACCTAGGACACCCCTAGGTCTGACCTGTACTCACACTTAGGTCTAATTGTGTGCTCGCGCACTGCTCACCAGCACCTGCACCTGGGCCTAGCTGAATTCTGTCAAACCTAAACACTGTGCCTGAGCCTCTGGAGTCTTAATCACTGCCCGCACCACTATCCTGATCTATTTCCCTTGACCTGCACCTCGAGTAGGCCTCAAGGCCTGGTCTCTTATTCTATCAAACCTTGTCTCGCTAGAACCCCAAGGCCAGTCCTAGTTTGCTTGCTAACTATGACATATGCCCTTGCCTCGACCATTATCGGGACATGTTGGCCCTTGGTCTCAGCACATGCCTCGATCACTATCGGCACATGCTGGCCCTTTGTGCTAGCAGTTCCCTTGAACACTATTGGCACATGCTGGGTTATGCACCAAGTACCTGCACCCGGGCTTGGGTGGCACACCATACACACCATGATCAGGTAGGAGGTAGGTTCGAACACATCCTCATATTTCTACCGTGCCAAAGCCATTTTTATGGCCTGTGAATTCATATGTGCATTGCCCAACACCTGCGCAACAAGTGCGGGTGTTCTGAGACCAAGCTGAGCACCATGCATGCCACGATTGGATGGTGGGTGGGTTTAGGTGCATCTCTATATTTTTACCGTGCCTAATGTTGCCTCGAGCTCCTTCTTGACGGGTGCTTGGCACTTGATCCCCCGAACACCAATTTTGGCCCTTAGTTGGTGCTGCCAATCACTTTTACCACCATCGGGATCAGATGTTGGTCCGTTGTTGCCCCGAGATGTTACCTTAGACACCATCGAGATGCTGGCCCATCAATAGTGTCTGGCCCTTGGCTAGTGTGACCAATCATGTCCAACACCATTCACAGTAGATGCTGGCCCATTGTTGCTCCAAGATGTCTCCTTGGACACCTCTTCGACGGGTGACAACCCTTCAGTGCCTGATGTTACCTTGAGCTCCACCTTGGTGGGTGCCTGGCACTTAATCCCCTAAACACCTCTTTGGTCCTTAGTTGGTGCGACCAATCGCATCCACCACCATCAATGGTAGATGCTGGGCTATTATTGCCCTAGGATGTTGCCTCAAACATAGTTGGGATGTTGGCTAGTTAACAGTGTTTGGCCCTTACCCGGTATGGTCAATTGCGCCCAACACCATCGATGACAAATGTTGGCCCGTTGTTGCCTTGGGATGTTGCCTCAAACATCTCCATGGTGTGTGTTGGCCCTTCAATGCCCAATGTTGCCTCGAGCTCCTCCTTGGTGGGTGTTAACGCTTGATCCCTCGAATACCTCTTTAGTCATTGGCTAGTGTGGCCAATCGTGTCCACCACCATCAATGGTAGATGTTGGCCCATTATTACCTTGGGATGTTACCTCGGATACCATCAGGATTCTAACCCATCAATAATGTCTAGCCCTTGGCTAGTGTTGCCAATGGCATCTAACACCATTGGCAACAGATGCTAGCCTGTTGTTGCATCGAGATGTTGCCTTGGACACCTACCTGGTGGGTGTTAGCCTTTTAGTGCCTAATGTTGCCTCGAGCTCCCCTTTGGTGGTTAGCTGGCGCTTGATCCCCTAAACACCTCTTTGGTCTTTAGCTAGTGAGACCAATTTCATCCACCACCATCGACGGTAAATGTTAGCCCATTGTTGCCTTGAGATGTTGCCTCGAATAGAGATGCTAACTTGTCAACAGTGTTTGGCCCTTGGCTGGTTGACTAATCGCATCCAACACCATTGGCGATAGATGCGGGCCTGTTTTTCCCTAGGATGTTGCCTCAAACACCTATCTAGCGTGTGCTGGCCCCTTAGTGCCCAATGTTGCCTCAAGCTCTTTCTTAGGGGGTGCCTGGCGCTTAATCCCCTGAACACCTTTTTGGTCCTTCGTTGGTGCTGCCAATCACGTTCGCCACCATCAACGGCAAACACTAGACCATTGTTTCCCCAAGATGTTACCTCAAACACCATAGGAATGTTGGCTTGTTAATAGCATCTAGCCCTTGGCTGGGGCAACCAATCGCGTCCAACACTATTGACAGTAGATGCTAGCCCGTTATTACCTCGAGATGTTGCCTCAAACACCTCCCAAGTGAGTACTAGCCCTTCGGTGCTCGATGTTGCCTCGAGCTCCTCCCTGATGGGTGCCTAGCGCTTGATCCCTTGAACACCTCTTTGGTCCTTGGCTAGTGCGGCCAATTGCATCCACCACTATTGGTAGCAGATGATGCTAGCCATTGTTGCCTCAACATGTTACCTCAGACTCCACCGGGATGCTAGTCTATCGATAATGTCTGGCCCTTGGCTGGTGTAACCAATTGCGTCTAATACCATCGACGATAGAGGTTGGCCCATTGTTGCCTTGGGATGTTGCCACAAACACCTCCCTAGTGGGTGTTGGCCATTTAGTGCCTAATGTTACTTCAAGCTCGTCTTTGGTGGGTGCCTGGCGCTTGATCCCCTGAACACCTCGTTGGTCCATGGTTGGTGCGACCAATTACATCCACCACCATCAGCGGTAGATGCTAGCCCATTGTTACCTTAAGATGTTATCTTGGTCACCATCGAGATGATGCCCCGTCGATAGTGTCTAGCCCTTGTCTGGTGTGACCAACAGCAACTAACACCATCAATAATAGATGTAGCCCATAGTTGCCCTGAGATGTTACCTCGGACACCTCCCTGGTGGGTGCTGGCCCCTCGGTGCTCGATGTTGCCTTGAGCTCCCTCTTAGCAAGTACCTAGTGCTTAATCCCCTAAACATCGTTTTTGTCGTTGGTTGATGCAGCCAATCTCATGCTCCACCATAGGTAGCAAATGTTGGCCCGTTATTGCCATGGGTTGTTGCGTTAGACACCATAGGGATGCTAGCTCGTTGATAGCATCAGGCCCTTAGCTAGTGCAGCCAATCGCGTCTAACACCATTAGCGGTAGATGCTGGCCCATTATTCCCCCAGGTTGTTGCCTCGTACACCTCTCTGGTAGGTGCTTGCCCCTCAGTGCTCGATGTTGCCTTGAGCTTCTCTTTAGCGGGTGGCCTAGCACTTTATCCCCTGAAAACCTCTTTGGTCCTTGGCTGGTGTGACCAATCGCATTCACCACCATCGATGGTAGAGGCTAGCCTATTGTTACCTTGGGATGTTACCGCGGACACCATCGGGATACTAGCCCGTTGGTAGTGTCTGGCCCTTGGCTGGTGTGACCAATCGCATCCAACACCATTAATGACAAATGCGAGCCCATTATTGCCTTCAGATGTTGCTTTAGGAACTTCTCTGTTGAGTGCTTGTACCTCAGTCATTGATGTTGCCTCGAGCTCTTTTTTAGCATGCGACATGGCACTTGATCCCCTAAATACCTCTCTAGTCTTTGGCTGGTATGACCAATCGCATCCACCATCATTGATCACAGATGCTAGCCTGTTACCCCGAGATGTTACCTCTGACACCATTGGGATGCTGGTCTGTCGATAGCATCTGGCTCTTGGCTGGTGTGACCAATTGCATCCACCACCATCAATGGTAGATGCTGGCCTATTGTTGCCTCGAGATGTTGCCTCGGACACCTCCCTAGTAGGGGTTGGCCCCTCGGTGACCAATGTTGCTTCGAGCTCCTACTTGAGAGGTGCTTAGAGCTTATTCCCCCGAACACCTCTTTGGTCCTTGGTCGTTATGACCAATCATATCCACCACCATCGACGACAGATGCTAGCCCATTGTTGCCCCGAGATATTACCTCGAACACCATCAAGAAGCTGGACTATCGACAATGTTTGGCCATTGGCTGGTGCGGCCAATGGCATCTAACACCATCAGTGCTAGATGCTTGTTTGTTGCTACCCCCCGGATGTTGCCTCACACACTTGCCTTACGGGTGCTTACCCCTTAGTGACTGATGTTGCCTCGAGCTCCTCCTTGGTGGGTGATATGGCACTTGATCCCCCAAACACCTAATTAGTCTTTGGCTGGTGTGGCCAATCACATCCACTATCATCAGCCACAGATGTTGGCCTATTATTGCCCCGGTATGTTACCTTAGAGACCATTGAGATACTGGCCCATCGACAGTATCTGGCTCTTAGCTAGTTTGACTAATCACGTCCAACACCATTAGTGGCAGATGCTGACCCATTGTTGCCTCGATATGTTCCCTTGGACACCCCTTTAGGGTTTGCTGGCCCCTCTGTCCCTAATGTTGCCTCGAGCTCCTACTTGGCAAGTGCCTGGTGCTTGTTCCCCCGAACACCTTTTTGGTCCTTGGTCTGTGTGACCTATCGCATCCACCACCATCGGTAATAAATGCTCACTCTTTATTGCCTCTGTATGTTGCCTCAGATAGCATCAGGATGCTAGCCTATTGATAGTGTTTGGCCTTTGACTGGTGTGGCCAATCATGTCTAACACCATCAGTGACAGATGCTGGCCTATTGTTGCCTTTGAATGTTTCTTCAGACACTTCCTTATCGGGTGCTTGTGTCATGCCCTGGGTAGCCGTGCCAGGCACATCAGGTGTACAAGCACGCGAGCTAGAGGTTGGGGCCCGCACACTAAGCGTACTGGCAGGTATTTGCATGCAAAGCCTTAGAGGCAAGGCCAGAACACCCGCACAGCCTGCAAGCTAGCCCGTAAGGCCAAGGTTTGGCCTGCATGATGCCCACACCACTTCTAGAAGGGCCCAAGGAGGGAGATATACAAGGGAATCTTTTGGAAGCCTTCGAGATTAACAGGAGCCTCTTGGCAGATTTGGTTGACCCTAGAATTCAAGAGTTAGAATCCTGATTGATTATAATCTTTGTAATTCTTTGATTTTAGCCTTGATTCTAGGGATATTGCCATTAAGTGTAGCTGGAGCCTCAACTATAAATAGAGGGCTGCTCCATCATCATTTGTACACAATCATACACTTCTGTTTTAGTGAATACAAAACATATTCCAGCAATCTATCTTGTTTTCCTGTTTCTCTCAAACTTGCGCATTCAGCCCTTCCCATTATTCTGGTGCTCGCACGCTAGTGTTTTAGGCTGACTTAGGCTACAATGAGTGATTCCAAGCTTAAGGCCGCACAGATTCTGAGTATAAGGTTGGAGCCCGTGACAGTTGGTATCAGAGCAAGTTCGGTTCTGTGTGTTTGTGTTGTTCAGGTTAGATCTCAGTCTAAGAGATGGCATCCCAGAGTGACATTGCTAGCCAACAACCAGAGGCCCAGGAGTAGGGGCATGAAAGATGCAAAAAGTCCAACTCGAGAGACATTTGGTCTACCATGGACAGTAGGCTGGCCAGGGTGGAGGTGAGCATGAGCGACATGCAAGAGAAGCTTAAGGATGTGGAGACTCACATTGAAGCGCTAGACTCCATGAAGGAGGAGCTCAATGGCGAGTTGCAAGTGGCTCTCAATAAAGGCATGGATGTGATCACCCAAAAGAATGAGACCTTGGAGGCTATGGTGAGGCCTTAAGCAAGAGGATGGACGAGGTCACTAGCGAGCTCATTGCTTGCAAGACTGCCATTGGGAATGGCATGTTTGCTGGAGTGTCGAAGTCCATGATGGATGTCCTCAAGCCAAAAGAGTTCAAAGGAACTAGGGCGGCCAAGGAAGTAGACAACTACCTATGGGGTATAGAGCAATATTTCTAGGCCATGGGCATGCAGGACGAGGCAATAAAGGTTAGCACCACTGCTATGTATCTCACTGATGTAGCCTTATTGTGGTGGAGGCACAAGTGTGATGATGTTAGGTGTGGGAGTGCCAAGATTGGAACCTGGGCAGAGTTCTAAAAGGAGTTCAGGGAGTAATTTTACTCAGAGTATGCCGATGATGAGGCGCGGGCAAAGTTACGTAAGCTGAGCCAGCAAGGGGACATAAGGGAGTATGTCCAAAAATTCTCTGAACTGATGCTACAGATCTCGGATCTAGGTAAGAAGGATGCCTTATTTACTTTCATAGATGGGCTGAAGCCGTGGGTGAAGCATGAGCTACAACGGAGGGGAGTTCATGACTCGACTAAAGCCATGACTATTGCTGAGTCCTTGATAGAGTTTAAGCCTCTAAACAAGTTCGAGTCTTCCAAGCCCAAGGGTAAAAGCAAGGACAAGAGGGATCGAAAAAAGCAGTCCAAAGTGAAGGATCATGATCGGGAGTCCAAAGATGGGGACCGAGATCGTTCAACCAAGGATGGCGAGAGGAAGCCACCAGCAGGCAAGTGGAAAGCAAAGGGGGATCGAGAGCCACTAGCATGCTACCTATGTGGAGAGAGCCACATAGCTCGTAATTGCCCATGAAAGGGCAAGCTGGCTGTTATAGACAAGGAGTTTGATGAGGAGCCAGAGTCAAGGGCAACAAAGCTTGGGTCGTTAGTGCTCAATGCTGTCCAAAGTAAAGGGAGTCGCAAGCCAAATGGCTTGATGTTTATGGATTTAATGGTTGCGGGTCAGAAGGTGAGCACACTAGTGGACACAGGTGTGTCACATCTTTTTATTTCAGGTGATGGAGCCCAGAAGCTCAGACTAAAGGTGTAGAAAGGGATTGGTACCATTAAAATCGTGAACTCCAAGGAGGTTTCAACCATCGAAGTAGCGCTAGGAGTGGAGTTGTAGCTTAGAGACTAGAAAGGCAAGAAGACCATAGAGGTAATACCCCTTGATGACTATTAGTTTGTGATTGGGTTGGATTTCCTTGTTTGGATTAACACCTTCTTTGTGCCTTTTACCAATTGCATTTACATCTTGGATGCACGGCACCAATGCCTAGTACCATTGAGAAGAGGGTTTGGAGTTAGGTCGCGAGTGGTGTCAGCCATCAAATTTGCCAAGGCAATAAGCAGAGAAGAAAACACCTTCTTGGCAGCCCTAAAGTATCAGGAGCCAAAAGAGAAGGAGATTGAGTCACCCTTTGAGGTGCTAAAGGTGTTGAAGACCTTTAGTGATGTGATGCCCGCAAAGCTGTCTAGCCAGCTACCACCTAAGAGAAAGGTGAACCACAAGATCAAGCTGGTGTCCGAGGCCAAGCCACCAGCTAGAGCCCCTTATGAATGTCCCCACCAGAGTTGGACGAGTTAAGGAAGTAGCTCAAAGAGTTAGCTGATGCTAGCTTCATCAAGCCATCGAAAGTACCACATGGTGCACCGATTCTATTCCAGCACAAGCATGTTGTAGAATTTGATTTCCAAATGGAGTACAAGCCAGGGCGGGTGAACCTATTGGTAGATGCCCTAAGCAAGAAAGCTAACCTTGTTGCCATTAGCCAACTAGAAGGGTCACTGGTGTCGCGCATTAAGGAGGGACTTGCGTATAATCTTACAACCAAGGCTCTTATGGAGTATGCCCAACAAGGTAAGACTAGATGGTTTTGGGTGCAGGATGGTTTGTTGTACACCAGGGGTAGTAGACTATTTATGTCGCAGCATGGGAAGCTCTGTAAGGAAGTTTTGCAAGAGTGTCATGATTCAAGGTAGGCTGGACACCCAGGAGTGAGCCGTACCATGGTGTTGCTAGAGGATCGGTACTACTGGCCACACATGCGGGACAATGTGGAGGGCTATGTAAAGACTTGTCTTGTGTGCCAACAGGACAAGGTGGAGCTCAAGAAACTAGGCGATCTCTTGGAGCCTTGCCAGTGCTAGAGTGACCATGGAAAAGTGTTTCTCTGGACTTTATAGTCGGTCTACCTAAGGCAGAAGGGTTTGGAAGCATCATGGTAGTGGTGGACAAGTTTTCCAAGTATGGAATCTTCATTCCAGCAACCAAGGAGTGCCCAGCCGAGGAGGCAGCTAGATTGTTCCTGAAGAACATGGTTAAGTAGGGCTTTTCACGAGCAGGTTCTGGACTAAGTTGTTCAAGCTATTGGGGTCAGACTTAAACTTTTCCACCAGTATGCATCCACAAATTGATAGGCAGATTGAGTGTGTGAATGGATAATTAGAGGTCTACCTCAGGCACTATGTGAGTGCCATACAAAGGGACTGGCCAAAGTTGCTAGATGTTGTACAGTTTTCCTACAATTTGCAAAAGAGTGAGGCAATGAACTAGAACCCATTTAAGGTTGTGATAGGTCAACAACCATTGACACCCGGTTCAATTACTGCAGGTTATATAGGGTCAAATCCAACAGCATACAAGTTTGCTAAGGCTTGGTAGGAGCAAACCTAGAGTCTATCTACATAAGGTGGCAAAGAGGTCAAAGAAGTGGGCAGACCAGAATAGACGAGATGTGCAGTTCCAGGTTGGAGACTTGGTGTTGGTGAAGCTGCATCCCATTGTGCGCCATAGGGGGCTACACAAAGGCCTAGTCCAGAGGTGTAAGGGACCTTTCTGAGTAGTCAAAAAGGTAGGCAAGGTTGCCTATAAGCTGATATGCCACCCAAGCCAAGGGTACACTCGATGTTTCATGTAAGCATGCTCAAACCATTCCATGAGGATGAGAGAGATCCAAAACGGGCAAAGTCAAAGCATGCGCCATTGGGAGCAAGGGCCTCATATGAGAAGGAGGTTCACAACATCATAGTTGATCGAAAGGTGAGACAAAAAAACTACAAACCAAGACAAGAGTACTTGGTGTGCTAGAAGGGACTTCCAAATAGTAAGGTGAGCTGGGAACCAGCAGAAGACTTATGGCAGTTTGAAGACCAGATCAGATAGTACCATGTAAAGGATGCAATGAGGACATTACGTAATTAGGTGCGAGAGAATATCATACCCTGGGCTGGTGTGCCAGGTACATCAAGCGCACAAGCACGTGAGCTAAAGGTTAAGGCCTACACACTAGGCGCACTAGCAGGTATTTGAGTGCAAAGCCTTGGAGGTAAGGGTAGAATGCCCACAAAGCCTGTAGGCCAACCCACAAGGCCAAGGTCTGGCCTGCATGATGCCCGTACCACTTCCATAAGGGCCCAAGGTGAGAGATACACAAGGGAATCTTCTAGAAGCCTGCAGGATCGGTAGGAGCCTGTAGGATCAGTAGGAGCCTCCTGGCAGATTTGGTTGACCCTAGAATTCAGAAGTTAGAATCTTGATTGATTGTAATTTTTGTAATTCCTTGATTTTAGCCTTGATTCTAGGGATATTGCCATTAAGTGTAGCTGGAGCCTCAACTATAAATAGAGGGCTGCTCCACCCTCATTTGTACACAATCATACACTTCTATTTCAGTGAATACAAAGCATCTTCTAGCAATCTATCTTATTTTCCTGTTTCTCTCAAACTTGAGCATTCAGCCCTTCCTATTGTTTTAGTGCCCGTACACTGGTGTTTTAGGCTGACTTAGGCTAAAAGGAGGTGATTCCAAGCCTAAGGCCGCATGAATTCTGAGTCTAAGGTCAGAGCCTGTGACACTTGCACCTCAGTGACTGATGTTGCCTTAAGCTCTTTTTTGGCAGGTGGCATGGTGCTTGATCCCTTAAACACCTCTTTAGCCCTTGGTTGGTGTGGCAAATCTCATCCACCACCACCGACTGCAGATGCTGCCTTGTTGTTACCTTAAACTGTTACCTCGAACACCATCGAGATGATGGCCCATAGACAACATCTGGCCCTTGGCTGGTGTAACCAATTACATCTAACACCATTTGCGATAGATGTTGGCCCATTGTTGCCTCGAGATGTTACCTCGAACACCTCTTTGGTAGGTGTTGGCCCCTCGGTGCCCGATGTTGCCTCAAGCTCCTACTTGGTGGTTGCTTGGCACTTACTCCCCTAAACACCTCTTTCATCCTCGGTTGATGCGACCAATTGCATCCATCACCATCAGCAGCAAATGCTGGCCCATTTTTGCCTTGGGATGTTACCTCAGACACCATCAAGATGCTAGCCTGTCAATAGTGTTTGGCCCTTTTTCAGTGTAGCCAATTGCATACAATATCATCGACGACAAATGTTGGTCCATTATTTCCCTAGGATATTGCTTTAGACACCTCCCTAGTGGGTGTTTGCCCCTCAAGGCTTGTTGTTGCCTTTAGATCCTCCTTGGTGGGTGCCTAGCACTTGATCCCTCGAACACCTCATTGGTCTTTGGCTAGTTTAGCCAATCATGTCCACCACCATCAGTAGCAGATGCTGGCCTGTTATTGCCTCGAACACCAACAGGATGCTGGCCCATCGATAGCATCTGGCCTCTGGCCGATGCTGGCCCGTTGTTGTCTTGGGTTATTGCCTTAAACACTTTCCTAATGGGTGTTGGCCCCTTGATGCTCAATGTTGCCTCGAGCTACTCTTTGGTGGGTTCCTGGTGTATGATGCCTTGAACACCTCTTTGGTCCTTGGTCGGTATGACCAATCACATCCACCACTATCGATGATAGATGCTGGCCTGTTGTTGCCCTGAGATGTTACCTCAGACAACATCAAAATGCTAGCAGGTTGATAGCATTTGGCCCTTGGCTGGTGCATCCAATCTCATCCAATACCATTGGCAATAAATGTTGGCCCATTGTTGCCCCAGGACATTGCCTAGGAACCTTTTTGGTGGGTGCGGGCCCTTTGATGCCTAATGTTATCTCGAGCTCCTTTTTGGTGAGTGACTGGCACATGATCGCCTGAGCACCTCTTGGTCCTTGGCTAGTGTAGCCAATCGCGTCTACCACCATCGGTGTTAGATGCTAGCTTTTGTTACCTCGAGATGTTACCTTAGACACCATCAGGATGTTGGCCCGTCGAAAGTGTTTGGCCCTTGGCCGGTGTGGCCAGTAGGATCCAACACCATTGATGGTAGATGCTGGCTTGTTGTTACCTCGAAAAGCTTCCTTGAACACTTCTCTGACAGGTGCTTACAGGTGCTTGCCCCTTAGTGCCCGATATGGCCTTGAGCTTCTCATTGGTGGGTGGCATAAGGCTTGATCCTCCAAACACCTCTTTGGTTCTTGGTTAGTAAGGTCAATTGTGTCCACCAACATCGACATGTAGATGCTAGCCCATTGTTGCCTTGGGATGTTACCTCAAACACTATCGAGATACTAACCCATCGATAGTGTCTAGCCCTTGGCTGGTGTAACCAATCACGTCTAACACTATCGGTGATAGATACTGGCCCATTGTTGCTCTGAAAAGTTACCTCAGACACCACCCTAGCAGGTACTAACCCTTCAGTGCTCGATGTTGCCTCGAGCTCTTCCTTAGTGGGTGTCGAGTGCTTGATCCCTCGAACATCACTTTGGTCCTTGGCTGGTGCAACCAATCATGTCCACAATAATCGGTGGTAGATGCTGGCCCATTGTTGCCCTGGGATGTTACCCTGAATAGCATCAGGATGCTAGCCTGTCAATAGGGTTTGGCCTTTGGCTGGTGTGGCTAATCACATCTAACATCATTGGTGGTAGATGCTAGCCCGTTGTCACCCCTAGAGGTTGCCTCAGACACCCTCTTGGCTGGTGTTTACCCTTCGATATCTAATGTTGCCTCGAGCTCCTCCTTAGCAGGAAGTCTGATGTTTGATCCCCCGAACACCTTTTTGGTCCTTAGCTTGTGTGCCCATTCATGTCCAAAACCATTAGTGGTAGATGCTAGCCCATTGTTGCCCCGAGATGTTACCTTAAACACTTTTCTTATGGGTGCTAGCCCCTTGGTGCTCGATGTTGCATCGAGCTCCTCTTTGGCTGGTGCTTGACAGTTGAACCCCCAACACCTCTTTGGTCCTTGACTGGTGCGGCCAATCTCATCCACCACCATTGACGGTAGATGCTGGCTTGTTATTGCCCTTAGATGTTACCTTAGACACTATCGGGATGTTGGCCCATTGATAGTGTTTGGCCCTTCACTGGTGTGACCAATCACATCCAACACCATCGATGATAGATGCACACTCATTCTAGCCCCGAGATGTTGCCTCTATCACTTCCCTGGTGGGCACTAGCCCCTCATGCTTTATGTTGCCTTGAGCTCCTTCTTGGTGAGTGCCTGTCGCTTGATCCATTGAACACTTCTTTAGTGCTAGTGTGGCTAATTATGTCTTTCACCATTAATGGTAGATGTTGGCCTCAAGATGTTACTTTAGACACCATTGGGATGCGAGCCCATCATAGCATTTGGCCCTTGGTTGGTGCTGCTAATCACGTTCGACACCATCTGTAATAAATGTTGGCCTGTTATTACCTCATGATAATGCTTCAGACATCTCACTGATAGGTACTGGCCCCTTGGTGCCTGATGTTGCCTTGAGCTCTTTCTTGGTGGGTAACTTGGCAGTTGATCCCTCGAACATCTTTTTGGTCCTTGGCTAGTGCAGCCAATCACGTCCACCACCATCATCGACAAATGCTGGCTCGATGTTACCTTAGGATATTACCTTAAACACCATCGGGATGTTGGCTTGTCGATAGCATCTGGCCCTTGGCTGGTGTAGCCAATCATAACCAACACCATTGATAGCAAATGCTGGCCTGTTGTTACCCCAGGATGTTGCCTCAAACACCTCCCTAACGGGTGCTAACCCTTCGATGCCAGATGTTACCTCGAGCCTCTTTGACAGGTACCTAGTGCTTGATCCCTTGAACACCTCTTTAGTCTTTGGCTAGTGTGGCCAATCTTGTCCACCACTATCGATGGTAGATGCTAGTCTATTGTTGCCCTAGGATGTTGCCTCAAACACTATCAAGATACTGGCCCATCAACATTGTTTGGCCCTAAACTAGTGCGACCAATTGTGTCCAACACCATCAATTGTAGATGCTAGCCCATTGTTGCCCCGGAATGTTACCTTGGACACCTCTCTGGTGAGTGCTGGCCCTTTAGTGCTTGATGTTTACTCAAGCTCCTCCTTGGTGGGTGCCTAGCACTTGATCCCTCTAATAACTCTTTGGTTCTTAATCAATGTGGAAAATCGCATCCACCATTATCAATAACAGATGCTGGCCAATTGTTGCCTCGAGATGGCTCATCGATAGTGTCTGGCCCTTGGCTAGTGAAACCAATTGCATTCAACACCATCAGTAGGCCATGCACCACGCGTACCATGATCAGACGGTAGGTGGGTTTAGACACATCCTCATATTTCTGCCATGCCAAAGCCTTATTTTTTGGCCTGTGAATTCTTATGAGTGCTCCCCAGCACCACCATGCAACACGTGCAGGTGTCTTGAGCCCGGGCTGAGCACCATGCACGCCATGACTAAATAGTGGGTGGGTTTAGGCACATCTTCATATTTCTACCATGCCAACGCCATTTTTATGACTTGTAAATTCATAAAATGGTCGCCTAAGCCTTTATGTGAAGTTTCATGGCAAGATGACTCATTTTTTATTTTTCATGATTTTTAAAATTTTTTATGGTTCAAGATTTTTTAAAACTTTTTTAGAAGGAGTTTAGGCCTCAAATTTGTAGACTTGATCCTTCTATTTTTTTTGGGATGCACAAAAACATTCAACTAAAAAATCAAAGTGTAGAAGATTTTGTGACCATTTGAAAAAAGTGCCCCCATTTCAAACACTTGAACAGCTATTAGCAGCAAACCTGTAATAGCTCAAATGCTCTTTAAGAGGGTGTGAGTTCTCAAGGTTGCAAATAAAAAAAGGGGCCAATATAAAGGTCAAGTACCAGTATGCACCGCACATCATATGCACACCCTCTACCCCCTACCCCCAATAGTTGAAACCCTTATGCCATCAATTAAGTTCTTCGACGATGCTTTGGTGATGCTCTAACAATGGTACCCTAAGTAAAAAAATATAGCACCAGCACATTTTCGAGCTCAGTATGTGCACCATAGCCCAAAATAGAACTTCGACCAAGGTCTTGACCATTAACGGCACATGCTAACATATAGTGCGAGTACATGCATCGACCATCATTGGCATAAGCTGGCTTTTAGTATGGGCAATTGCCTTGATCACTATCGGCACAAGTTAGCACTTGGTATGAGCACTTGCCTCAACCACCATCGGTACATGCATGCCTCGATCTATATTGGCACAATCTAGAATTGGTGTAGGGACATGCCTTGACCACTACCGACATAAGCTAGCCATTGGTACGAGCACTTACCTTGACCACCATCGGCACCTGCCATGTCTCGATCAACATCAATAAAAGATGGCCATTGGTGCTATTCGCGCTCAATCATACACATACCTGCATCAAGTCTCTAAAGTGAATAGCCTCTAGTCGATGGAACAATAAAGGTAAAAAAAATCAACAAAATGGATATGTAACATCAGAAAAAGGATTGGTTCTAAAGGTTGGGCATGGTGGTCCCAATCTTAAACTTGATCACCATTACCCGCACCTAGGTTTGACTGTGTGCCCTGCACCTGGGCTTAACTCAATTTTGTAGAACTTGAACACCATCCTGACCCTTTGGAGTCTTGATCTCTGCCCACACCATTATCTCAGTCTAGTTCCCTCAACTGTGCCTTGAATAGGCCTTAAGGCTTAGTCTCTTGGGCTGTAGACCCGATCCCACTAGAATCCCAAGGCTAGTCCTAGCTTGCTTACTGACTGTGACAAATGCCCTTGCCTCGACCACTATCGTGACATGCTGGCCCCTGGTCTCGAAACATGCCTCAACCACCATCGACAAATGCTGGCCCTTTATGTGGGCATTTCCAACGAACACTATTGGCACATGCTGGGTCATACACCAAGCACCATACTTAGGCTCAGGTGTTTAACACATGCCTCGTATTCCATCCCTACACAGTGGCCCTCGAAGTAGGTTATTGCCTCAAATACTGTTGACAGTGTTTAGCCCTTGGTTGGTGTGACCAACTATGAGCAACACCATCGTTGGTAAATGCTAGCCCATTCTTGCCCCGGGATGTTACCTTAGCCACCTCATTATTAGGTGTTGGCCTCTCGATGCCTGATGATGCCTTGAGCTCTTCCTTGGTGGGTTCTTGGCTTTTGATCCCCTGAACACCTCTTTGGTTCTTGGCTATTATGGCCAATCACATCCACCACCATCGATGGTAGACGCTGGCCCATTGTTGCCTCAAGATATTACCTCGAACACCATCAAGATGTTGGCCTATCGACATCATCTGGTCTTTGGCTGGTGCCACCAATCACATCAAACACCTTGATGGTAGATGCTGGCCCATTATTACCCCGTAAGGTTGCCTTGGACATCTTCCTGGTTGGTGTTGGCCCTTTAGTGACTGATATTGCCTCGAGCTCCCCCTTGGTAGGTGTCCTGGCGCTTGATCCCCCAAACACCTATTTGGTCTTTAGCTGGAGTGGCTAACCGTGTCCACCACCATTGATGGTAGATGCTGGTCCATTGTTACCCTAAGAGTTTACCTCAGACACCATTGGGATGCAGGCCTATCAACAGCGTCTGGCCCTTGGCTGGTGTGACCAATCACATCCAACACCATTGGCGGCAGATGCTGGCCCGTTGTTACCCCAAGATGTTGCCTCGGATACCTCCCTAATGGGTGCCTGCCCCTCGGTGCTTGATGTTGTCTTAAGCTCCTTATTGGTGGGGGTGCTGGTGTTTGATCCCCCAAACACCTCTTTATTCCTTGGTTGGTTTGGCTAATCGCATCTGCCACCATTAGTGGCAGATGCTAGCCCGTTGTTGACCCCGAGATGTTACCTCGAACACCATCGAGATGCTAGCTAGTCGACAGTGTCTAGCCTTTAGCTGGTGTGAGCAATCACATCCAACACCATTAGTGGCAGATGCTGGCCTATTGTTACCCTGGGATGTTGCCTCAGAAACCTCCCTGATGGGTGCTGGCCCCTCAGTGCGCCTGATGTTGCCTCGAGCTTATTTGTATATGCATCAGGTTTCTAAGATGAATATCTTCTGGTCAATGGAAAAATGTTGGCAAGGGAATCAACAAAATGGATCCATAACCTCAAGAAAAGGATTCCCTCTAAGAGCTGCGCATGGGGGTCCCAGTCCTTAACCTGATCATTAGTGCTCGCACTTGGGTCTGACTGTGTGCCCTGCACTTGGACCTAGCTTAATTATGTCAAACTTGAACATTGTGCTTGAGGCTTTGGAGTCCTGATCATTGCCTGCACCATTGTCTTAGTCTAGTCCCCTCGACCTGTGCCTCGAGTAGGCCTCAAGGCCTAGTCTCCTAGGCAGTCAGACCCTGTTTCGCTAAAACCCCAAGGCCAGTCCCAGCTTGTTTGCTAACCATGATACATGCCCTTACCTCGACCACTATTGAGACATGTTGGCCCTAGTCTTAGTACATGCCTCGATCACCATCGACACACGCTGGCCCTTTATGCAGACAATTCCTTCAAACACCATCGACACATGCTGGGTCACGCACCATGCACACCATGACTAGGTAGTAGGTGGTTTGGACACATCCTCATATTTTTGCCATGCCTAAGCCATCTTTATGGCCTATGAATTCATATGAGTGCTCCTTAGCACCCATGCAACATCTGTGGGTGTCTTGAGCCTAAGCCAAGTACCATATATGTCATGACTGAACGGTGGGTGGGTTTAGGCGCATCTTTATATTTTTACCTTGCCAATGCCATTTTTATGGCTTGTTAATTCATACAATGGTCCCATAAGCCTTCATGTGAAGTTTTATGGCATGATGACTCATTTTCTAGTTTTCATAATTTTTGAAACTTTTTATGGTTCAAGATTTTTTAAAATTTTTTTAGAAGAAGTTTTGGCCCAAATTTGGTAGACCTGATCCTTGAATTTTTGTTGGCATGCACAAAAAAATTTAGCTAAAAAATCAAACTTTGACTAAGGTCTCGACCATCAACGGCACATGCTAGCATATGGTGCGAGCACATGCATCGACCATCATTGGCACAAGCTGGCCTTTGGTACAGGCAATTGCCTCGACCACCATCAACACAAGCTGGCCCTTAGTATGGACACTTACCTCAACCACTATTGGCACATGCATGCCTTGATCTACATCGACACAATTTGGAACCAGTGCAGTACATGCGTCAACCACTACTAGTATAAGCTAGTCCTTGGTATAAGCATTTACCTCGACCACCATCGAAATTGCCATGCCTCGATTAGCATCGATAGAAGATCGCCCTTGGTGCCATCTGTGCCCAGTCCTACTCATAATTACATCAGGTCTCCAAGGTGAATAGCCTCTGGTCGATAGAATAATGTCGGTAAGGGAAGTCGACAAAATGGATTCATAACCTTAGGAAAATGATTGGCTCTAAAGGCTAGGCATGGGGGTCCCAATCCCAAACTTGATCATCAGTGCCTGCACTTGGGTTTGACTGTGTGCCCTGCACTTAGGCCCGGCTTAATTTTGCTAAACTTGAACACCATGCCAAAGCCTCTGGAGTCCTGATCACTGCCTGCACTACTATCCTGATCCAATTCCCTTGACCTTCATCTTGAGTAGGCCTCAAGACCTAGTCCTCTAGGCTATTGGATCATGTCTCACTAGAACCCCAGTGCCAATCCTAGCTTGTTTGCTAACTGTGACACATGCCCTTGGCTTGACCACCATTGGGACTTGTTGTCCCTTGGTCTTGGCACATGCTAACCCTTTATATGAGTAGATCCATCAAACACCATTGATACATGTTGGGTCATGCACCAAGCACTTGTAACTAGGCTCGGGTGTTTAGCACTTACCTCAAACTCCATCACCACACGCTGGCCACCGATACGAGTTGTTACCTCGAACATCGTCAACAATGCTTGGCCCTTGGCTGGTATTGCTAATTGCATCCAACACCATCAATGATAGATGCTGGCCTATTGTTGCCCCAAGATGTTGCCTCAAACACCTCTCTAGCAAGTGCTAGCCCTTCGGTTCTCGATGTTGCCTTGAGCTCCTCCTTGGTGGGTGCCTAGCATTTGATCCTTTGAATCAAATGACCAATCACGTCCACCACCATCAATGATAGATGCTAGCCCATTGTTACCCCAGGATGTTACCTTGGACACCATCGGGATGCTGGCCATCAATAATATCTGCCTTTTAGTTGGTGTGGTGAATTGCGTCCACCATTATTGATGACAAATGCTAGCCCATTGTTACCTAAGAATGTTGCCTCAGACACTATCAGGATGTTGGCCCATCAACAATGTCTAGCCTTTGGCTGGCGCAACCAATCATGTCCAACACCATCGATGGTAGATGCTGGCCTGTTATTGGCCCAGGATGTTGCCTCAAAAACCTCTATTATGGGTGCTAGCCCCTCAGTGCCCAATATTGCCTCGAGCTCCTCCTTAGCGGGTGTTTGGCACTTGATCACCCAAACACCTCTTTGGTCTTTGGCTGGAATAGTCAATTGCGTTCACCATCACCGGTGGTAGATGCTAGATTGTTGTTGCCTTGGGATGTAACCTTAGACGTTATCGGGATGTTACCCTATTGGCAGAGTTTAGGCCTTAGCTGGTGTGGACAATCGCATCTAACAGCATCAGTAGTAGATGTTAGCCCATTGTTATCCCGAGATGTTACCTCAGACATCTCTCTGGTAGGTGCTTGTTCATCGATGCTCGATGTTGCCTAAATCTCTTCATTGGTGGGCAACCTGGAGCTTGATCCCCCAAACACCTTTTTGGTCTTTGGCTAGTGTGGCCAATCACATCCACCATAATCAATGATAGATGCTGGCCTGTTGTTGCCTTGAGATGTTGCCTTAGACACCTCCCTGATGGATGCTTGCCCCTCGATGCCCGATGTTGCCTCGAGCTCTTCCCTGATGAGTGGCCTGGAACTTGATGCACCAAAGACCTGTTTGGCCTTGGTTGGTGTAGCCAATCATATCCACCACCATCGATGGTAGATGCTAGCCCATTGTTACCTCAGGATGTTGCCAAGGACACCATTGGGATGTTGGCCTGTTGACAGCATCTGGCCCTTAACTGGTGTGACCAATCATGCCTAATACCATCGACAGTAGACGTTGGCCTGTTGTTGCCATAGGATGTTACCTTGGACACCTCCTAGGCGGGAGCTAGCCCTTCAGTGCCCGATGTAGCTTTGAGCTCCTCTTTGGCGGGTACCTGATGTTTTATCCCCCAAACACCTCTTTGGTTCTTAGCTGGTAAGGGCAATCGCATCCACCACCCATGGCAGTAGATGTTGGCCCATTATTACCTTGGGATGTTACCTCAGACAACATCAGGAAGTTGGCCTATCGATAGCATCTGGCCCTTGGATGGTGTGGCCAATTACATCTAATGCCATCAGTGGTAGATGCTGGCCCATTGTTACCTTGGGATGTTGCCTCAGGCACCTCTCTGGTAGGTGCTAGCCCTCAATGCCCAATGTTAACTTGAGCTCCTTCTTTACAGGTGGCTTAGTGTTTAATCCCTCGAACACCTCTTTGGACCTTGGCTGGTGTAGCCAATCACATCCACCACCATTGACGATAGATGTTGGCCTATTGTTGCCCTAGATGTTGCCTTAGATACCATCGAAATGCTGGCCCGTCGACAGTGTTTGGCCCTTGGCTGATGAGGTCAATTGCATCCAACACCATCGATGGTAGATGCTTGCCCGTTATTGCCCTAGGATGTTGCCTTAGACACTTCCCTGGTCAGTGCTAGCCTATCGATGCCCGATGTTGCCTCGAGCTTTTCCTTAATGGGGTGCTTGGTGCTTGATTCCTCGAACACCTCTTTGGTCCTTGGTTAGTGTGACCAATCACATCCACTGCTATCAATGGCAGATGCTTGCCCATTGTTACCCCAAGATGTTATCGCAAACACCATTAGGATGCTAGCCCATTGGTAGCATCTGGCCATTGGTTTGTGTGGCCAATCACATCCAATACCATCAGGGGTATATGCTAGCCCGTTGTTGCTCGATGTTGTTATTGCCTCGAACACTTTTGGGATGCTGGCCTATTATTGCCTTGGGTTGTTACCTCAGACACCATCAAGATGCTAGGCCGTCGATGGCATCTGGCCCTTGGCTGGTATGACCAATCATGTCTAACACCATTGATGAATGAAACAAGCCTACTGTTGCCATGAGTTGTTGCTCAAACAGCTCCCTGAAGGGTGCTAGCCCCTCGGTGCCCGATGTTGCCTCAAGCTACTTCGTAATGAGTGCTCGATCTTTGATCCCTCAAACACCTCTTTGGTCTTTGGCTGGTACAGCCAATCGTGTCCACCATCATCGATAGTAAATGCTGGCCAGTTGTTGCTCGAGATGTTACCTCAGACACCATCAATATGCTAGCCTATCAATAGTGTCTGGCCCTTGTCTAGTGCAACTAATCATGCCCAACTCTATCGATGGTAGATGCTGGCCCATTGTTGCCCAGGGAACTTGCCTTAGATAATGCCCTAGTGTGTGCTAACTCTTTAGTGCTCGATGTTGCCTCGAGATCCTCTTTAGTGCATGGCCTGGCATTTGATCCCCTGAACACGTCTTTGGTCATTGGTTGGTGCAGCCAATCATGTCCACCACTATCGGTGGTAGATGCTAGCCCATTGTTGCCTCAGGATGTTGCCTCAGACACCATCAGGATGCTAGCCCATTGACAGAGCCTGGCCCTTAGCTGGTGTGACCAATCGTATCCAAAACCATCGACAGTACAAGTTTGCTTGTTGTTGCCCTCGGATGTTGCCTCGGATCCTTCCTGGATGGATGTTGGCCCCTCGATGCCTAATGTTGCCTCCAGCTCCTCATTGACGGCTTAGCACTTGATTCCCTGAACACCTCTTTAGTCTTTGGCTAGTTCTGCCAATCATTTCCACCACCATCGATGGTAGATGCTAGCCTATTGTTGCCCCAAGTTGTTCCCTCAGACACCTCTTTGGCGAGTGCTAGCCCCTCGATGCTCGATGTTGCCATAAGCTCTTTCTTGGTGGGTGCCTAGTGCTTGATCCCCCAAACACCTCTTTGGTCCCTGGGTGATGTGGCCAAACACATCCACCACCATCAGTGATAGATACTGGCCCATTATTGCCCCGAGATGTTACCTCGACCACCATCAGGGTGCTGATCTCTTGATAGCGTTTGGCCCTTGGCTGATGCAACCAATCATTTCACACACCATCGGTGACAGATGCTAGCCCATTATATCAATGGGATGCTATATCAGAGACTTTTTAGGTGGTTGCTGGCCCCTTAGTGCTTGATGTTACCTTAAGCTCTTCCTTGGCAAATGGCCTTGTGCTTGATCCCTCAGACACCTCTTTGGTTATTGGTTGGTACAACCAATAGTGTCCACCACCATCTGCTATAGATGCTGGCCCATTGTTGCATCAGGATGTTGCCTTAGACAATTGAAAGCATCCGACCTTTGGCTGATATGACCAATTGAATCCAACACCATCGATGATAGATGCTAGCCAGTTGCTACTTGGGATGTTGCTTCATACACATCCTTAACGGGTGCTAGCCCCTTGGTGCCCAATGTTGCCTCGAGCTCTTCATGGTGGGTGTTTGGCTTTTTATCCCCTGAACACCTTTTTGGTCCTTCATTGCTGTGGCCAATTATGTCAAGCACCATCGACAGCAGATGCTAGCCTAATGTATCTTCAGGATGTTGCCTTAGACACCTCTCTAGTAGGTGCTAGCCCTTTGATGCCTGATGTTGCCTTGAGCTCCTCCTTGGTGGGTGCTTAGTGCTTGATCCCCCAAACACCTCTTTGGTCATTGGCTAGTATGAAAAATTGCATCCACCACCATTGACAGTATATGCTAGCTTATGGTTGCCCTAAGATGTTGCCTCATACACCATTTGGATGTTAGCCAATCGATAGCATCTGGCCCTTAACTGATGCGACCAATCACATTCCAACACCATTGATGGTAGATGTTGGCCCTTTGTTACCTTTAAATGATGCCTCAGACACCGCCCTGGTGGGTGCTAGCCCTTCAGTGCTCGATGTTGCCCGAAGCTCCTCTTTGGTAGGTGCTTGGTGCTTGAACCCTTAAACACCTCTTTGATCCTTAGCTGGTGTGGCCAATCATATCCATCACCATTGGCAACAAATGTTGGCCCGTTGTTACCCTAAGATGTCACCTTAGACACCATCAGGATGTTGGCCCATTGATAGCATCTGGGCCATGGTTGGAGTAGCCAATCACGTTCAACACCATCAACGATAGATACTAGCATGTTATTGCACGAGATGTTGCCTCGAACACCTCCCTAATGGGTTCTAGCCCCTCGGTGCCCGAAGTTGCCTCGAGCTCTGCTTTGGTAGGTGTTTGGCACTTGATCCCCCGAACACCTCTTTAGTCCTTTGTTGGTCCGTTGTTACCCTAGGATGTTACCCCAAACACCATTTGGATACTGGCCCGTTGATAGTGTCTAGACCTTGGCTGGTGCAGCCAATCACGTCCAACACCATCGATGGTAGATGCTAGCCCGTTGTTGCCCTAAGATGTTTTCTTAAACACCACTCTAGTGGGTGTTAGCTTTTTAGTGCTTGATGTTATCTGAAGCTCTTTCTTCGGGGGTGCCTAGCACTTGATCCCCCAAACACCTTTTTGGTCATTGGCTAGTACGGCCTATCACGTCCACCACCATTGACGATAGACACTATCTTGTTGTTGCCCCTAGATGTTACCTCGAACAACATCGGGATGCTAGCCCATTGATAGTGACTGGACCTTGGCTGGTGTGGCAAATCATGACCAACACCATCGATGGCATATGGTGTCTCATTGTTGCCTTGGGAAGTTACGTCAGACACCTCTTTGGCAGGTGTACGCCTTTCGATGCCTAATGTGGCCTCGAGCTCCTCTGTGGTGGGTGGCCTAGCGCTTGATCCCCTAAAAAACTCTTCAGCCCTTGGTTGGTGGGACCAATCATGTCCACCACCATTAATGGCAGATGCTGGCCCATTGTTACCCTAAAAGGTTACCTCGGACACCATCGAGATGTTAGCCCATCGATAGCATTTGGTCTGTGGCTGGTGTGGTCGATAATGTCTAACACCATTGATGATAGATGCTAGCCCATTTTTTCTCAAGATGTTGCCTCGAACACATCCCTAGTAGGTGTTGGCCCCTCAAGCCTCAAAGTTGCCTCGAGCTCCACCTTGGCGGGTGCCTGGCGCTTGATCCCCCAAACACCTATTTGGTCATTAGCTGGTGCGACCAACCACATCCTCCACCATTAATGGTAGATGTTGGCTCGTTGTTTCCCAGGGATGTTGCCTCGAACACTATCTAGATGTTAGCCCATCAACAACGTCTGGCCTTTGGCTGGTGTTGCCAATCACGTCTAACCTCATTAGTGATAGATGCTGGCCTATTGTTGCCCTGAGATGTTTCCTCGGACACTTTTTTAGAAGGTGTTGGCCCTAAAGAGCCCAATGTTGCCTTGAGCTCCTCTTTGGTGGGTGCCTGGCGCTTGATCCCTTGAACACCTCTTTAGTCCTTAGCTAGGGTAAGTAATCATGTCCACCAACATTGATGACAGATGTTGGCCCATTCTTGTGCTAGGATGTTTCCTTGGACACGACTAAGATGCTGACTCATTGAAGCATCTGGCCTTTGGATGGTGCGACCAATCGTGTCCACCACCATCGATGGTAGATGTTGGCCTATTGTTGTCCCAGGATGTTACCTCAGACACCATTAGGATGTTGGCCTATTGGTAGTGTCTAGCCCTTAGTCGTGTGGCTAATCGCATCTAACACCATCAATGGTAAATGCTGGCTTATTGTTGCCCTGGGATGTTACCTCGGACACCTTCCTGATGGGTGCTGGCCTTTCGGTGCCTAATGTTGCCTTGAGTTCCTCCTTGTTGGGTAACTAGTGTTTGATCCACTAAACACCTATTTGGTCCTTGGTTGGTATAGCCAATAGCATCCACCACCATCAATGACAGATACTAGCCCATTGTTGCCTCGAGATGCTGGCTCAGACACCATCAGGATGCTAGCCTGTCTATAACCCTTCACTGGTGCTACCAATCATGTCCAACATAATTAGCGATAGATGCTGGCCTGTTGTTACCTTGGGATATTGCCTCGGACACTTCCCTAGTGGGTGCTGGCCCCTTGGTACCTAATGTTGACTCGAGCTCCTCCTAGCCTTAGCCTGGTGCTTGATCCCTCGAACACCTCTTTGGTCCTTAGTTGGTGTGGCCAATCATGTCCACCAACATCAGTGGCAGATCCTAGCCCAATGTTGTCCTAGGATGTTGCCTCAGACACCATTGGGATGTTAGCCCATTGATAGCATTTGGCCCTTGACTGGTGTGGCCAATCGTGTCTGACAGTATCAATGGCACTTTCTATAGGCGGTGCCTGGCGCTTGATCCCCTAAACACCTCTTTCATCTATAGCTAGTGTGACCAATCATGTCCACCACTATTAGTGATAGATACTAGCCTGTTGTTGCAATG
This sequence comes from Durio zibethinus, assembly GCF_002303985.1. The sequence goes on along the minus strand of NW_019167938.1, from coordinate 15,357,150 downwards.
GCATGTTGCCTCAGAAACCATCACAATGCTGGCCTATCAACAGTGTCTAGCCCTTGGTTGGTGTGGCCAATCATAGCCAAAACCATTGGCAGTAGATGTTGGCTTGTTGTTACCCCCAGATGTTGCCTCAGACACTATCGGGATGCTGGCCCATCAATCGTATCTAGCCCTTGGTTGGTGCGACCAATTGTGTCCAACACCATCGATGGTAGATGTTGGCCCATTGCTGCTTCGAGATGTTGCCTCAGACACCTCCCTAGTGGGTGCTTGCCCCTCGATGCTTGAAGTTGTCTTGAGCTTTTTCTTGGCTGGTGCCTGGTGCTTAATCCCTCGAACACCTCTTTCATCCTTGGTTAGTACGACCAATTGCATCCACCACCATCGATGATAGATGCTGGTCCGTTGTTGCCTTAAGATATTACATTAGACACCATCGAGATACTGGCCCATCAACAACATCTTGCCCATGGCTGGTGTGGCTAATAACGTCTAACACCATCGATTGCAGATGCTAGCTCATTATTGCCTTGTGATGTTACCTTGGACACCTCCTTGACGGGTGTTGGCCCATAAGTGCCCTATGTTGCCTCAAGCTCTTCCATGGTGGGTGCCTAGCACTTGATCCATTGAATAGCTCTTTGGTCTTTGGCTAGTATGGCCAACCATAACCAACACCATCGGTGACACATGCTGGCCCGTTGTTACCTGAGATGTTGCCTTAGACACCATTGGGATGCTAGCCCATCGACAAGGTTTGGCCTTTGGCTACTATGGCCAATCGCGTCCAACACCATCGATCATAAATGCTAGCCCATTATTGCCCCAAGATGCCACCTCAAACACCTTCTTAGGGGGTGCTGATCCATCGATGCCTGATGTTGCCTCGAGCTCTTCCTTGGTAGGTGCCAGGCACTTGATCCCCAAACACCTCTTTTGTCTTTGGTTGGTATAGCCAATCACGTCACCACCATTGACAGTAGATGCTGGCTTATTGTTGCCCTAAGATGTTACCTTAGACCCCATTGATGACGTTTGGCCCTTAGCTGGTGCAACCAATTGCATCCAACACCATCTATGGTAGATGCTGGCTCGTTATTGCTCAGGATGTTACCTCAAACACCTCTTTCGTGGGTGCTAGTCCCTCGATGCTCGATGTTGCCTTGAGCTCTTCCGTAGCAAGTCACCCAATAGTTGATCCCCTAAACACCTATTTGGTCCTTGGCTGGTGTGACCAATCACCTCCACCACCATCGATGGTAGAAGCTTGCCTATTGATTCCCTAGATTGTTGCCTTGGATGCCATCAGGATGCTGGCCCATCGATAGTATTTAGCCCATGGTTGGTTGAGCCAATTACATCCAATACCATCGATGTAGATGTTGGCCCGTTGTTACCTCATGATGTTGCCTCAAACACCTCCATAATTAGTGCTGGCCCCTTAGTGCCTGATGTGGCCTTGGGCTCCTTCTTGGTTGTTGGCTAACGCTTGATCCCCAAAACACCTCTTTGGTCTTTGGCTAGTGTGACCCATTGCGTCCACCACCGTCGATGGCAAAAGTTGGCTTATTGTTGCCCCAGGATGTTACCTCGAATACCATCTGGAAGTTGGCCAGTTGATAGTGTCTGGCCCTTGGTTGGTGCTGCCATTCACATCCAACACCATCGGTGATAGATGCTGGCCTATTGTTACCTTGAGATGTTGCCTCGAACACCTCTTTGGAAGGGCTGGCCCATCGGTGCTTGATGTTGCCTCTAGCTCCTCCTTGGCGGGTGCTTGGCGCTTGATCCCCAAACACCTATTTGGTTCTTGGTTGGTGCAGCCAATTGTATCCACCATTATCGATGGTAGATGCTGGACCATTGTTGCCCGGGATGTTGCCTCAAATACCATCGAGATGCTGGCCTATCGATAACGTCTAGCCTTTAGCTAGTGTAGCCAATCGTGTCCAATACCATTAGTAGTAGATGCTAGCCCGTTGTTGCCCAGGGATGTTACCTCAAACACCTTTTTGGTCAGTACTGACCCTTTGGTCCCCAATGTTGCCTCAAGCTCCTCTTTGGATAGTGGCTTGGCACTTGATCCCTCAAACACCTCTTTGGTCCTTGGCTGGTGTGGCCAATCACTTCCACTACCAACAGCTGTAAATGTAGACCCATTGTTGCCTCAAGATGTTGCCTTGAACACTATCAGGATGCTGGCCCTTTGATAGTGTCTGGCCCTTAGTTGGTGCAGCCAATCATGTCTAACTCCATCGATGATAGATGCTGGCCCATTGTTGCCCTAGGATGATCCTCGGACACCTCTTTGGTGGGTGCTGGCCCCTCAATGCCCAATGTTGCCTTAAGCTCCTCTTTGGTGAATGCCTAACGCTAGATCCCCCAAACACCTCTTCGATCCTTGGTTGGTGTGGCCAATCGTATCCACCACCATTGGTGACAGCTGCTGGCCCATTGTTGCCTTGGGACTTTGCCTTAGACACTAGCAGGATGCTGGCCCATCAACAACATTTGGCCATTGGCTGGTGTAGCCAATTGCATCCAACATAATCAACGGTAGATGCTGGCTTATTGTTACCTTGAAAAGTTACCTCGAACACCTCCCTAACGGGTGGTGGCCCTTTGATGCTCGATGTTGACTCGAGCTCTTCCTTAGTCAATGGCATGATGCTTAATCCCTCGAGCACATCTTTGGTCTTTGGCAGGTGTGGCCAATTATGTTTACTAACATTGGTGGCAGATGCTGGCTCATTGTTACCTCGGGATGTTAGCTTAGACACCATCAGGAAGCTAGCACATTCATAGCATCTGTCCTTTAGTTGGTGTGACCAACCGTGTCCAACACCATCAACAATAGATGTTGGCCCATTTTTACCCTGAGATGTTACCTCAGACACCTCATTGGTGGGTGTTCGCCTTTCAATGCCTGATGTTGCCTCGAGTTTCTCCTTGGGGGGTACTTGGTGCTTGATCCCTTGAACACCTTTTCATCTTTAGCTGGTGCAGCCAATCGCATCCACCACTATCAACGGTAGATGGTAGCCCATTGTTGCCCCAGGATGCTACCTTGAAAACCATTGGGATGCCGGCCCATCAATAGTGTTTGGCCCTTAGTTGGTGTGGCCAATTACGGTCAACACCACTGGTGATAGATGTTGGCTCGTTGTTTCCCCAAGATGTTACCTTAGACACCAATGGGATGCTAGCCCATCGACTGTATCTGGCCTTTGGCTGGTGCAGCCAATCATGTCCAACACCATTGATGGTAGATGCTGGCCTATTGTTGCCTCGAGATGTTGCCTCAGACACCTTTCTAGTTGGTGCTAACCCCTCAATGCCCGAAGTTGTCTTGAGCTCTTCCATGGTGGGTGCCTAGTGTCTGATTCCCCGAACACCTCTTTCATCCTTAGCTAGTGTGGCCAATCACATCCACCACCATCCATGGCAGATGCTAGCCCATTGTTGCCTCAAGATGTTACCTTGAACACCATTAGGAATGCTGGCCCATCAACAGTGTCTGACCCTTGGTTGGGGCAACCAATAACATCCAACACCGTCGATAATAAATGCTGGCTTGCTGTTGCCTTGTGATGTTGCCTCAGACACCTCTCTAGTGGGTGTTGGCCCCTCAGTGCCCCATGTTGCCTCGAGCTCCTCCTTGGTGGGTGCCCAACACTTTATCCCCCGAATAACTCTTTGGTCCTTGGCTGGTGTGGCCAATCATAACCACCACCATCGGTGGCAGATGCTGGCTCGTTGTTGCCCTGTGATGTTGCCTTAGACAACATTAACATGTTGGCCAATCGATAAGGTCTGGCCTTTGGCTACTACGGCCAATTGCATCCAACACCATTGATGGTTGATGTTGGCCTATTATTGCTCGAGATGTTGCCTCATACACCACTCTGATAGGTGCTGGCCCCTTAATGTCCAATGTTGCCATGAGCTCCTCATTGGCAAGTAGCCTAGTGCTTGATCCCTTGGACACCTCTTTGGTCCTTGGTTGGTATGGCCAATCACATCCACCAATACCAATGATAGAAGCTTGCCCATTGATTCCCTGGGATGTTACCCTAGATGCCATCGGGATGTTGCCCTATCGATAGTGTCTGGCCCATGGTTGGTGTGCCCAATTGTGTCAAATACCATCAGTGGTAGATGCTGGCTCGTTCTTGCCCCAGGATGTTGCCTTGAACACCTCCATGATGGGTGTTGGCCCCTTGGTGCTCGATGTTACCTCGAGCTCCTGTTTTATAGGTGCCTAATGCTTGATCCCCCAAACACCTCTTTGGTCATTGGCTGGTGTGGCTAATTGTATCATTAGTGGCAAATGTTGGCCTATTGTTACCCCATGATGTTACTTCAGATACTATTTGGATGTTGGCCAATCAATAGCATCTGGCCCTCGGCTAGTGCAGCCAATCACATCTAATACCATTGATGACGGATGCTAGCCCGTTGTTGCCCTGAGATGTTTTTTCAAAGACTTTCTTGGTGGGGCTTAACCTATCAGTGCTCAATATTGCCTAGAGCTTTTCCTTGGAGGGTGCTTGGCACTTAATCCCCTAAACACCTATTTAGTCTTTGGTTGGTGCAGTGGATCACATCCACCATCATCAGTGGTAGATGTTGGCCCATTGTTACCCTGAGATGTTACCTCAAACACCATCGAGATGCTGGCAAATCGATAGCATTTGGCCTTTGGCTAGTGCAACCAATCATGTCTAACACCATTGATGGTAGATGCTAGACTATTGTTGCCCATAAACATTACCTTGGACACCTTCTTGGTGGTGTTGACCTCTTAGTGCCTGACGTTGCCTTGAGCTCCTTCTTAGTGAGTGGCCTAAAGCATGATCCCTTGAACACCTCTTTGGTCCTTGGCTAGTGAGGCCAATCACTTTCACTGTTATCAGCGATGGATGCAGGCTCATTGGTGCCTGAAGATGTTGCCTCAGACACTATCAGGATGCTTGCCCATTGATAGCGTCTGGCCCTTGGTTGGTGTAGCCAATCACGTCCAACACCATCGACAGTAGATGCTAGCCTGTTGTTGCCCTAAGATTGTTGCCTCAAACACCTCTTTGGTGGGTGCTGGCCCCTCGATGCCAAATGTTGCCCCGAGCTCCTCCTTGGCAAGTGCTTAGCATTAGATCCCCGAAACACCTCTTTGGTACTTGGCCGGTGTGGCCAATCACATGCACCACCATTGGCAATAGATGCTTGCCTCAGGACGTTACCTCAGGCACCAACGGGATGTTAGCCCGTCGACAGTGTCTGACCCTTAGCTAGGGTAGCCAATTGCATCCAACACCATCTGCGACTGATGCTGGCTCATTATTGCCCTGAGATGTTGCCTTAGACACCTCATTGGTGAGTGCTGGCGCTTCAGTGCCCAATGTTGCCTTGGGCTCCTCCTTGGTGGGTGCTTGGCGCTTGATCCCTCGAACACCTTTTTGGTCATTGGCTAGTGCAACCAATTGCATCCACCATCATCGACAATAAATGCTAGCCCGTTGTTACCCCGGCATGTTACCTCAGACAACATAGAGACGTTACCCCATCGACAACATCTAGCCCTTAGTTGGTGTAGCCAATCGCATCTAACACCAGTAATGGTAGAAATTGTTGCTCACTGGCTGGTGCTGGCCTTTCAATGCCCGATGTTACCTCGAGCTCCTCTTTGGTAGGTGGCCTAGCACTTGATCCCCCGCACATAGCTTTGGTACTTGGCTGGTGAGGTAAATCACATCCATCACCATTGGCAATAGATGTGGCCCGTAATTGCCTCAGGGTGTTTCCACATACACCATCGGGATGGTAGCCTATGAACAGCATCTGGCCCTTCGCTGGTATGGCAATTCACATCCAACACCATCGACAGTAAATGTTGGCCAATTATTACCCCACGATGTTGCCTCGGACATCTCCCTAGCTGGTGCTGGCCTTCGGTGCCCGATGTTACCTCAAGCTCCTTTTTGGTGAGTGGCTCGATGCTTGATCCCTCAAACACCTCTTTGGTCCTTGGCTAATATGGCCAATCATGTCCATCACCATCGGTGACAAATGTTGGCCCACTATTGCCCCGAGATTTTTTATTAGACACTATTAGGATGCCAGCCTGTCAATAATGTCTGGCCCGTAACTGGTGTGGCCAATCTCATTCAACACCATCAATGACAAATGTTGGCCTATTGTTACCCCGTGATGTTGCCTCTGACATCTCTCTAGCAAGTGTTGGCCCCTCAGTGCTTGATGTTGCATTAAGCTCCTCTTTGGTGGGTGCTAGCATTTGATCCCCTGAACCTCTTTTTGGTCTTTGGCTGGTGTAGCCAATTGCATCCACCACCATTGATAGTAGATACTAGCCCATTGTTTCCTTAAGATGTTGCTTCATACACCTCCATAGCGGGTGCTAACCCCTTAGTGCCTGATGTTGCCTCTAGCTTTTCTTTAGTGAACGGCCTAGTGCTTGATCCCTCGATCACCTCTATGGGCCTTGGCTGGTGTAGCCAATCATGTCCATCACCATCAGCACAATTACTGGCTCATTATTGCCCTGAGACATTGCTTAGAAAACCATCTGGATGTTAGCCTGTCGATAGTGCCTAGCCCTTGGCTGGTTTGGCCAATTGCATCCAACACCATCGAAGGCAGATGCTAGCCTATTATTACAGTGGGATGTTGCCTTGGACATCTCCCTAGTGTGTGCTGGCCCCTCGATGCCTAATGTTGCCTCAAGCTGCTCCCTGGTGGGTGCCTGACGCTTGATCCCTGGAACACTTTTTTAGTCTTTGGTTGGTACAGCCAATCACGTCTACCACTATCAATGGTATATGCTGGCCCTTTCTTGCCTCATGATGTTACCTTAGACACCATCGAGATGGTAGCCCGATGATAGCTTTTGGCCCTTGGCTGGTGTGGCCAATCATGTCAAACACCATCAACGACAACTGTTGGCCTATTATTGCACTTGGATGTTGCCTCAAACACCTCCCTGGTGGGTGTTGGCCCTTCGATGCTTGATGTTGCCTTAAGCTCCTCATTAGCAGCTACCTGGTGTTTAATCCCTTGAACACCTCTTTGATCTTTGGCTAGTGTGGCCAATCACATCCAGCACATTGATGGTAGATGTTGGCTCATTGTTACCTTGGGATGTTACCTTATACACCATCAGGATGCTAGGTGATCGACAGCATCTGGCCCTTGGCTTGTTTGGCAAATCACATCCAACACCATCGATGGTAGATGCTAGCCCGTTATGGCACTAGGATGTTGCTTCGGACACATTTTTAGCATGTGTTGGGCCCTCAATGCCTCGGACACCTCTTTGGTAGATGTTGGTGTCATGGGCTCTACTCTCAAATCGAATGCCATATGACCTTATACTGGGAATGAACTCTGTATGCCTAAATCAACCTATGAAATAACATGCACACACTAAACCAACCAGAGAGGTAGAATGCGTAAGCTAAGGATTGACTAGGCCCCTTTTGTGTGTTGTAGATCCTGGTGGCTTTTTATAAGGTTTTGGTTTGGCCCTACTCCCTGGGGACTACATGGGTGCAGTGCGGGCATGTTGTAGGACTAGTCTCGGTGCTGCAGACAAGCCTGACTTGGGGGCAGGCGGTCTGAATGCTTCTACCATGACTATTGCTAGAACCCCCACCTCTATGTATAGTGCTTGAGCCTTCGACACTGGTGTACGGGCCTTAACTCCTGGTATGCATGCCCAAGGCGTGCCACCGACACTTGGTGTGAATTATTGCTTCAAACACCTTTGGGTCTGACCTGTGCTTGCACCTGGGTCTGATAGTGTGCTCGTGCACTTCTCACTAACATTTGCACCTGTGCCTGGCTCAATTCTATCAAACCTAAACATCGTATTTGAGCCTCTGGAGTCTTGATCACTGCCCGTACCATTGTCCTAGTCTAGTTCCCTTGACTTGCACCTCAAGTAGGCCTTAAGGCCTGTTACCTTGGGATGTCAAACCTTGTCCCACTATAACCCCAGGGCTAGTCCCCCTAAGCCTTCATGTGAAGTTTCATGGCAAGATGACTCATTTTTTATTTTTCATGATTTTTAAAATTTTTTACGGCTCGAGATTTTTTAAAATTTTTTTAGGAGTTTTGGCCCTAAATTTGGTAGACCTGATCTTGTATTTTTGTTGGCATTCACAAAATAATTCAGCTAAAAAATTAAAGTGGAGAAGATTTCATGGCCATTTGAAAAAAGTATCCCCATTTCAGACACTTGAACGGCTACTGTTAGCAAACCTATAAAAGCTCAAATGCCCTTTAAGAGGGTGTGAGTTTTTGAGGTTGCATGTGGGATAGGGGGCCAATATAAAGGCCAAGTACCAGCACCCTTCGCACATTATGTGTGCATACCCCCTGCCCCCTACCCCTAATCATCAGAATTCTCATACCACTAATCAGATTCTTTGGTGATGCTCTGGAATGGTGTCTCAGGCAAAAAAATACGACACTAGCACATGCTCAAGCTAGCATGTGCACCATGGCCCAAAGTCAAACTTTGACCAAGGTCTCGCCCATCAATGGCACATGCTGGTGTATGGTGCAAGTGTCACGGGCTCCCACCTTAGACTCATAATCCGTGCAGCCTTAGGCTTGAAATTACCTCATTGTAGCCTAAGTTAGCCTAAAACACTAATGTGCGGGCACTAAAACAATGGGAAGGGCTAAATCATAAGTTTTAGAGAAACAAGAAAATAAGATAGATTGCTGGAATATGCTTTGTATTCACTGAAATAGAAGTGTCTAATGATGTCTAAATGAGGGTGGAGCAGCCCTCTATTTATAGTTGAGGCTCCAAGCTACACTTATGGCTAAATCCCTAGGATCAAGGCTAAAATCAAGGAATTATAAAGATTACAATCAATCAAGATTCTATCTCCTAATTTTAAAGGTCAACGAGATCTGTCAAAAGGCTCCGTTGATCCTGGGATCTTTCATAAGATCCCCTTGCATATCTCTCATATTGGGCCCTACTGGATGTCGTATGGGCATCATGCAGGCTAGACCTTGGCCTTACGGGTTGGCCTGCAGGCTATGCGAGTGATTTGGCCTTGCCTCCAAGGCCTTACATGCTAACTCATGCCAGTGCGCTTGGTACGCGGGCCTCAACCTCAAGTGCACGTGCTGGTGTGTCTAATGTGCCTAGTGCACCCACCCAGAGCATGACATTCTCCCCCACCTGATTACGCAACATCGTCATTGCGTCTTCTGCATGGTACTACCTAATTTAGTCCCCAAACTACCATAAGTCCTCTGCTGGTTCCCAGCTCACCTCACTATCTGAAAGTCCCTTTTAGCGTACCTAGTACTCTTGCCTTGGTTGGTAATTTTTTCGTCTCACCTCTTGGTCAACTATGATGCTATGGACCTTTTTTTCATAAGAGGCCCTTACTCCCAATGGCGCACGCTTTGACTCTGCTTGTCTTAGATCTCCTTCATCCTTATGGAATAGCTTGAGCATGCTTACATGGAACACCAGGTGTACCTTCAGCTTGGGTGGCATATCCAGCTTGTAGGCAACCTTGCCTACCCTATTGACTACTCGAAAAGGTCCCTCATACCTCCAAACTAGGCCTTTATGTAGCCCTCTATGGTGCATAATGGGATGCAACTTCACCAAGACCAAGTCTCCAACCTGGAACTGCACGTCCCACCTATTCTGGTCTGTCCACTTCTTTAACCTCTTTGCCACCTTATGTAGATAGACTCTAGCCAAGTCAGTTTGCTCCTGCCAAGCCTTGGCAAACTTGTATGATGCTAGATTTGGCCCTGTATAACCTGTAGCAATCAAATTGGGTGTTAATGGTTGTTGACCTATCACAACTTCAAATGGGCTCTAGTTCGTTACCTCGTTCTTTTGTAAGTTGTAGGAAAACTGCACAACATCTAGCAGCTTTGGCCAGTCCCTTTATGTGGCACTCAAATAGTGCCTAAGGTAGACCTCTAATAGTCTATTCACACGCTCAGTCTGCCCATCGGTCTGTGGATGCATGCCGGTGGAAAAGTTTAAGTCTGACCCCAATAGCTTGAACAACTCAGTCCAGAACCTGCTTGTGAAATGCCCGTCCCGATCATTAACAATGGTCTTCGGCACTCCCCAATACTTAACTATGTTTTTCAAGAACAATCGAGGTACCTCCTAGGTTGGGCACTCCTTGATTGCTGGAATGAAGACTCCATACTTGGAAAACTTGTCCACCACTACCATGATGCTTCCAAACCCTTCTACCTTGGGTAGACCGGCTATAAAGTCTAGAAAAACACTCTCCCATGGTCATTCTGGCACTGGCACTGGCAATGGCTCTAAGAGACCACCTGGTTTCTTGAGCTCCACCTTGTCCTATTGGCACATAAGACAAGTCTTCACATAGGCCTCCATATCATCCCTCATGTGTAGCCAGTAGTACCAGTCCTTTAGCAATGCCAAGGTGTGGCTCACTCCTGGGTGTCCAGCCCACCTTGAATCATGGAACTCCTAGAAAACTTCCTTACAGAGCTTCTCATGTTATGGCACAAATAGTCTACCACCTCTGGTGTACAACAAACCATTTGCACCCAAAATCGCCTAGTCTTACCTTGCTGGGCGCACTCCATAAGAGCCTTGGCTGTAAGATCATGCATAAGTCCCTCTTGATGTGTGGCACTAGTGACCTTCTGGTTGGCTAATGGCAGCAAGGTTAGCTTTTCTGCTCATGGTGTTTGCCACCAGGTTCACCCACCCTAGCTTGTACTCCATCTGGAAATCAATTCCGTAAGAAAATATTACCATCTCACTTGCTTAGGGGATAACTTCTTTTGCATCTAGACGTAGCTGGTCGCAACATTGTTCATCGTAACCATAAACCTTGAACCCAATAGGTAGTGCTGCCAAGTGCGCAAGCAGTACACCACTATAGTCATCTCCTTCTTTTGGATCATGTACTTGTCCTCAGTTTCGTTTAGCTTCCTACTCTCAAATGTGACTGGATGTCCCTCCAACTCTGGTAGGGACATTTGGTAAAGGGCTCTAGCTGGTGGCTTGGCCTCGGGCACTAGCTCGATCTTATGGTCCACCTCCTCTTAGGTGGTAGCTTGCTAGGCAGCTTTGCGAGCATCACATCACTAAAGGTCTCTAGCACCTTTAGCACCTCTAAGGGTGACTCGATCTCCTTCTCTCTTGGCTCATCATACTTCAAGGCTGCCAAGAAGGTGTCTTCTTCTCTACTTACCGCCTTGGTAAATTGGATGGCAACACCACCCTTGACCCAACTTTGACCCTCTCTTCAATGGTACTAGGCATTGGCACCATGCATCCAAGATGCAAATGCAATTGGCAAAAGGCACAATGAGGGCGTTAATCCAAACAAGGAAATCCAACCCAATCACAAACTCATAGTCGTCAAGGGGTATTACCTCTATGGTTTCCTTGCCTTTCTAATTTCCAAGCTATAACTCCACTCCCTGCACTACTCCAATGGCTGGAACCTCCTTGGAGTTCATCCTTTTAATGGTACCAGTCCCTTTTTATACCTTTAGTCCGAGCTTCAGGGCTTTATCACCTGAAATAAAAAGATGTGAAGCACCTGTGTCCACCAGTGCACTCACCTTCTAACCCGCAACCATCAGATTTGTAAACATCAAGCCCTTTGGCTTATGGCCCCCTTTACTCTAGATAGCATTGAGCACCAATGACCCAAGCTTTGCTGCCCCTGTCTCTGGCTCTTCGTCAGACTCCTTGTTTACAGCAGCCAACTTGCCCTTCTATAGGCAATTATACGTTATGTGGCTCCTTCCACATAGGTAGCATACTAGTGGCTCTCGGTCCCCCTTTGCTTTCCACTTGCCTGCTGGTGGCTTCTTCTCGCCATCCTTGGTTGAACGGTCTTGATCCTCATCTTTAGACTCTCGGTCATGATCCTTCCCCTTAAACTATTTCTTTCTATCCCTCTCATCCTTGCCCTAACTCTTGGGCTTGGAAGACTCAAACTTGTTTAAAGGCTTAAACTCTATCAAGGACTCAATAGTAGTCATGGCTTTAGCCAAGTCATGAACTCCCCTCTGTTGTAGCTCATGCTTCACCTATGACTTCAGCCCATCCATGAAAACAAATAAGGCATCCTTCTCGCTTAGATCCGAGATCTGTAGCATCAGTTCAGAGAATTTTTAGACATACTCCCTTATGTCCCTTTACTGGCTTAACCTACGCAACTTTGCCCATGCCTTATCATCGGCATACTCCGAGTAAAATTGCTCCCTGAACTCTTTTTGAAACTCTGCCCAGGTTCCAATCTTGGTGCTCCCATGCCTAACATCATCACACCTGCGCCTCCACCACAATAAGGCTACATCAGTGAGATACATAGTAGCGATGCTTACTTTTATTACCTCATCCTACATGCCCATGGCCTGGAAATACTGCTCCATACCTCATAGGTAGTTGTCTACTTCCTTGGCCACCTTAGTTCCCTTAAACTCTTTAGGCTTGGGGACATCCATCCTGGACTTAGACACTTCAGCAAACATGCCATTCCCAATGGTAGTCTTGCAAGTAATGAGCTTGCTGGTGAGCTCCTCTATCCTCTTACTTAAGGCTTCCACCACAGCCTCTAAGGTCTTATTCTTTTGGGTGATCATGTCCATGCCTTTATTGAGAGCAGCTTGCAGCTTGCAACTCACCATTGAGCTCTTCCTTTATGGAGTCTAATGCTTCAATGTGAGTCTCTTCATCCTCAAGCTTTTCTTGTATGTCGCCCATGCTCACCTTCACCTTGGCCAACCTACTATCCATGGTAGACCAGATGTCTCTCGAGTTGGCCTTTTTGCCTCTTCCATGCCCCTGCTCTTAGGCCTCTAGTTGTTGGCTAGCAACGTCACTCTGGGATGCCATCTCCTCGACTGTGATCTAACCTAAACAATACAAACATGCATAACTGAACTTGCTCTGATACCAACTGTCATGGGCTCTAACCTTAGACTTAGAATCCGTGTGATCTTAGGCTTGGAATCACCTCATTGTAGCCTAAGTCAGCCTAAAACACTAGTGTGCGGGCACTAGAACAATGGGAAGGGTTGAATGCACAAGTTTGAGAGAAACAAGAAAACAAGATAGATTGCTGGAATATGCTTTGTATTTACTGAAATAGAAGTGTCTGATGATGTCTAAATGAGGGTGGAGTAGCCCTTTATTTTTAGTTAAGGCTCTCAGCTACACTTATGGCCAAATCCTAGGATCAAGGCTAAAATCAAGGAATTATAAAGATTACAATCAATCAGGATTCTATCTTCTGATTCTAAGGGTCCATCAGATCTACCAGAAGGCTCCTGTTGATCTTGGGATCTTCCAGAAGATCCTCTTGTGTATCTTCCATCTTAGGCCCTACTGGATGTGGTGCGGGCATCATGCAGGCTATACCTTGGCCTTACGGGTTAGCTTGCAAGCTGTGCGGGTGATTTGGCCTTGTCTCCAAGGCTTTGAGTGCTAACTCCTACCAGTGCGCCTGATGCGTGAGCCTCAACCTCAAGTGCGCTTGTTGGTGCACCTGATGTGCCTAGTGCGCCCTCCCAAGGTGTGACACGAGCACATGCATCGACCATCATTGGCAAAAACTGGCCTTCAGTATGGGCAATTACCTCGATTGCCATTAACACAAGCTGGCACTTAGTATGGGCACTTGCCTCGACCACCATTGACACATGCATGGCTCGATCTGCATCAACACAATGTGGAATCAGTGTAGGGCACATGCCCCAACCACCATTGACACAAGTCAGCCCTTGGTACAGGTACTTACCTCGACCACCATCGATACAAGCTATGCCTCGATCAGCATCGACAAAAGATGACCCTTGGTGCCATCCACACCCGGTTATACTCATAACTACATCAGGCCTCCAAGGTGAATAGCCTCTGGTTGATAGAACAATATAGGTAAAGGAATTCAGCAAAGTGGATCTATAACCTCGAGAAAAGGATTGGCTCTGAAAGCTGGGCACGAGGGTCCCAGTCTCAAACTTAATCATCAGTGCCTACACTTGGGTCTGATTGTGTGCCTTACACTTGGGCTTGGCTCAATTATGCCAAACCTAAACACCATGCTTGGGTGTGGTATGAGCATGTTATGGGCCTGGTCTCAATGTTGCAGACAAGCTTGACTTGGGGGTGGGCGATCTAGATGCTTCTACCATGGCTATTACTTAGGGGCAGGCATGACACAAGCACTTGGTATGGGTTGTTACCTTGAGCACCCATGGGTCTGACCTATGCCCACACCTTGATCATCAGTGCTTCCACTTGGGTCTGATTGTGTGCTCACGTATCACTCACTAGCATATACACCTGGGCTTGGCTCAATTCTGCCAAACCTCAACACCGTGCCTCAACTTCTGGAGTCCTGATCACTACTCGCACCATTGTCCCAGTCTAGTTCTTTTAACTTGCACTTCGAGTAGGCTTCAAGGCTTGGTCCCCTAGGCTGTCAGACCCTATCCCACTAGAACCCCAGGGCCAGTCCCAGCTTGCCTGCTAATCGTGACACATGCCCTTGCCTTCACCACTATCAGGGCACGTTGGCCCTTAGTCTTGGCACATGCCTCGACCACCATCGGCACATACTGGCCCTTTATGTGGGCAATTCCCTAGAACACCATCGACACATGCTAGGATGAGCACCAAGTGCCTACACTTAGGCTTGGGTGTTTAATACTTGCCTAGAACTCTATCACCACCCGTTGGCCCCTAGTGTGGGTTATTGCCTCGAATGTCATCAATAGTGTCTGGCCCTTGGCTGGTGCAGCCAATCGCATCCAACACCATCAATGGCAGATGTTGACCCATTGTTACCCTGGGATGTTGCCTTGAACACCTCTTTGGTGGGTGTTGACCCCTCGTTGCTCAATGTTGCCTCGAGCTCCTCTTTGGTGAGTGCTTGGCATTTGATCCCCCAAACACCTCTTTAGTCCTTAGTTGGTGCAACCAATCGCATCCACCATTATCGATGGTAGATGTTGGCTTGTTATTGCCCCGGGATGCTGCCTCAAACACCATCGGGAAGCTAGCCCGTCAATAATGTTCAGCCCTTGGATGGTGTGACCAATTACATCTGACACTATCGACAATAGATGTTGACCCATTGTTGCCCTGGGATATTGCCTTAGACACCTCCCCGACGGGTGCAGGCCTTTTAGTGCCCAATGTTGCCTTAAGCACTTCATTGGTGGGTGCTTAACACTTGATCTCCTAAACACCTCTTTGGTCGTTGGTTGGTGCGACCAATTTTATCCATCACCATTGGTGATAGATGCTGGCCTGTTGTTACCCTGGGATGTTACCTCGAACACTATCGGGATGCTGGCCTGTCAACTGCATTTGGCCATTGGCTAGTGTGGCCAATTGCATCCAACACCTTTGGTGGCAAATGTTGGCCAGTTGTTGCCTAGGATGTTGCCTTGAACACCTCCCTAATGGGTGCCTGCCCCTTAGTGCCTGATGTTGCCTCAAGCTTTTCCTTGGCGGGTGCCTAGCGCTTGATCCCCCGAACACCTCTTTGGTCTTTGACTGGTGTGACCAATCGCGTCCACCACCATCGATGGCAGATGCTTGCTTGTTGTTTCCCCAAGATGTTACCTTGGAAACTATCTAGATGTTGGCCCATAGATAGCGTTTGGCCTGTGGCTAGTGTGGCCAATCACGTCGAACACCATTAGTGGCAGATGTTGGCCCATTGTTGCCCCAAGATGTTACCTCAGACACCTCCATTGCGAGTGCTGGCCCCTCGGTGCCTAATGTTGTCTCGAGCTCTTCCTTGGTTGATGCCTAGCACTTGATCCCCAAAACACCTCTCTGGTCCTTGAGTGGTGTGGCTAGTCGCATTCACCCCTATCGGTGGCAAATGCTGGCACATTGTTACCTCGAGATGTTACCTCAGAAACCATTGGGATGCTAATCCATTAACTATGTTTATGCCTTAGGTGGTGTAGCCAATCGTGTCCACCACCATCGATAGTAGATGCTAGCCTGTTGCTACCCTGACATGTTGCCTTGGACACATCCCTGATAGGTGCTAGGCCCTCAGTGCCTGATGTTGCCTTGAGCTCCTCCTTGTCGGGTGCCTAGTGCTTGATCCCTCGAACACCTCTTTTGTCTTTGGCTAGTATGGCCAATCACATTCACCACCATCGGTAACAAACGCTGGCCCATTGTTGCCCTGTGATGTTACCTTGGACACCATCAGAATGCTAGCCCATCAATAGCATATGGCTGTTGGCTAATACTACCAATCACGTCTAACACCATTAGTGGTAGACGTTGGACTGTTGTTGCCTACAGATGTTCCCTTGAACACCTCCCTGGTGAGTGCTAGCCCCACGGTGCCCTGGACACCTCTTTGGTAAATGCTGGCTTCATGAGCTCCACTCTCAAACCAAACACCATACAGCCTTAAACTAAGAATGAACTCTGTATGCCTAAGTCAGTTTCTGAAACAAGCATATGGGCACTAAACTAATAAGAGAGGTAGAATGTGCAAGCTAATGATTGACCAGGCCCTCCCTTTATGTGCTGTAGATCCTAGAGGCTTTCTATATGGTTCTAGTTTGGCCCACTCTCTAGGAGTGCCTGGGTATGGTGCAGGCATGTTATGGGCTTGGTCTAGGTGCTACAGAGAGGCTTGACTTGGGGGCAAGCAGTCTAGATGCTTCTACCATGACTATTGCTAGAACCCCCACTTTTGTGATTAATGCTTGAGACTTGGCTGCTGGTGTGTGGGTGTCAGCTCCTGGTGCACACGCCCAGGCATGACACTGCCACTTGGTGCAGATTGTTTCCTTGGACACCCTTGGGTTTGACCTGTGATCACACTTTGATCATCAGGGCCCGCACCTCGGTCTAACAGTGTACTCGCACACTGCTAACCAGCATCTGCACCTAGGCTTGGCTCAATTCTACCGAACCTAAACATAGTGCCTGAGCCTCTAGAGTCTTGATCACTGCTAGCATCACTATCCAGGTTTAGTTTCCTCAACCTACACCTCGAATAGGCATCAAGGCCTGGCCCCTTAGGCTATCGAACCTTGTCCCACTAGAACCTTAGGTCCAGTCCTAGCTTGCTTGCTTACTGTGACACATGCCTTTGCCTCAACGACCATCGAGACATGTTGGCCCTTAGTCTCGACACATGCTTCGACCACTATCGGCACATGCTAGCCTATGTGGGTAGTTCTCTCAAACACCATCGATAAATATTGGGTCACACATCAAGCACCTGCACCTGGGCCCGGATGATTAGTAATTGCCTCAAACTCCATCACCACAAACTGGCCCCTAATGCAAGTTGTTGCCTCAAATGCCATTATTAGCGTCTAGCCTTTGGCTGATGTGGCCAATCATGTCTAACACCATCGGTGGTAAATGCTGGCCCGTTGCTGCCCCAAAATGTTACCTTGGACACCTCTCCAGTGGGTGCTAGCCCTTCAGTGCCCAATGTTGCCTCGAGCTCCTCTTTGGTGGGTGTCTGGTGCTTAATCCCATGAACACCTTTTTAGTCCTTGGTTGATGTGACCAACCACGTCCACCACCATCAGCGACAGATGCCAACCCATTGTTGCCCCAGGATGTTGCCATGAACATCATCAGGATACTGGCCCGTCGATAGCATCTGGCATATCCAATCATGTCCAACACCATTGATGGTAGATGCTGGCCCATTGTTGCCTCAAAAAATTACCTCGGACACCTCCCTATAGGTGCTGGCCCTTCGATGCCCGATGTAGCCTCGAGCTTCTCCTTGGTGGGTGCTTGACGTATGATCCCCTGAATAGCTTTTTGGTCATTAGTTGGTGCGACCAATCACATCCACCACCATCGGTGGTAGATGCTAGCCCATTGTTGCCCTGAGATGTTACCTTAGACACCATCAGGATGCTAGCCCGTCAATAGTGTTTGGCTCTTGGCTAGTATGGCCAATCACGTCCAACACCATTGGCAGCAGATGCTCGCTTGTTGTTGCCTAACGATGTTGCCTCGAACAGTTCCCTAACGGGTGTTGGCCCCTCGGTGCCCGATGTTGCCTTAAGCTTGCACTTGGTGAGTGCCTTACACTTGATCCCGTGAACATCGATTTGGTCCTCAGCTAGTGCGAGCAATCATGTCCACCACTATCGACAATAGATGCTGGCTCTTTATTACCCCGAGATGTTGCCTCAAACACCATCTGGATGCTGGCCCATTGATAGTGTCTAGCCCTTGGCTGGTGTGACGAATCGTATCCAAGACCATCGGTGGTAAATGCTAGCCCGTTGTTGCCTCGGGATGTTACCTCAGATAACTCCCTAGCGAGTGCTAGCCCCTCGATGATTGATGTTGCCTTGAGCTCCTTATTGGCGGGTGCTTGGTGCTTGATCCCCAAACACCTCTTTGGTCCTTGGCTGGTGCAGCCAATCGCATCCACCACCATCGACGATAGATATTGGCCCATTGTTTCCCTGTGATGTTGCCTCGAACACCCCTGAGATACTAGCTCATCAATAGCATCTGGCCCTCGGCCATTTTTGCCGATCGTGTCCAACACCATTGACGGAAGATGTTGGCCTATTTTTGCCCCGAGATGTTACCTCAGATATGTTCTTGGTGAGTGCTGGCCCCTCAATGGTCGATGTTGCCTTGAGCTCCTCCATGGCTAGTGCCTAGTGCTTAATTCCCTAAACACATTTTTGGTCCTTGGCTGGTGTAGCCAATCGCGTCCACTACTATCGACAGTAGATGTTGGCCCATTATTGCCTAAGGATGTTACCCCGAACACCACTAGGGTGCTAGCCTATTAACAATGTCTGGCCCTTGGCTAGTGTAGCCAATCGTGTTCAACACCATTAGTAGCAGACTCTATCTCGTTGTTGCCCTGGGATGTTACCTTGAATACCTCCTAAATGGGTGCTTACTCCTTGGTGCTCGATTTTGCTTCGAGCTCCTCGGTGGGTGGCCTAGCGCTTGATCCCCCGAACACCTCTTTTGTCCTTGGCTGGTGTGGTCAATTGCGTCCACCGCAATTGGTGGTAGATGTTGGGCCATTGTTATCTCAGGATGTTACCTTACACACCTTTTGGATGCTAGCCTATCGACAGCATCTGGCCCTTATCCAGTATAACCAATTGCATCCAACATAATTAGTGGTAGATGTTGGCCCATTATTACCCTGAGATGTTGCCTCAAACACCTCTCTTGTTGGCCTTTTGGTGCTCGATGTTGCCTTGAGCTCCTTCTTACCGGGTGCCTGGCGTTTGATTCCCCGAACACCTCTTTCGCTTTTAGCTGTTATGGCCAATTACATCCACCACCATCAGTGACAGATGTTGGCATATTATTACCCTAGGATGTTACCTTAAGCACTATCGGGATGCTGGCTTGTCAACAGCATCCGACCCTTGGTTGGTGTAGGCAATTGCATCCAACACCATCGATGATAGATGCTAGCCCGTTATTGCCCTGAGATGTTGCCCTGGACACCTTTATGGCAGGTGCAGGCCCTCGATGCCTAATGTATCCTCGAGCTTCTCCTTAGTTCATGCCTAGCACTCGATCCCCCAAACACCTCTTTGGTCCTTGGCTGGTGTGGCCAATCGCGTCCACCACTATTGGTGGCAGATGCTAGCCTGTTATTGCCTAAGATGTTACCTCAGACACCATCAAGATGCTAGCCTATCAACAACGTCTGGCCTTTGTTTTGTGTGGCCAATCACGCCCAACACCATTAACGTCATATGCTGGCCTATTGTTGCCACCTCTCTGGTAGGTACTAGCCTTTCGATGCTTAATGTTACCTCGAGCTCCTCCTTGATGGGTGGCCTGGTGCTTGATTCCCTAAACACCTTTTTGGTCATTTGCTGGTGCAACCAATCATGTTGACCACCATTGATGGTAGATGCTGGCACATTGTTACCCCAAGATATTGCCTCAAACACCACCGAGATGCTGGCCCATCGACAGCATCTTATTGGCTAGAGTAGTGAATCGCATCCAACACCATTTACGACTGATACTACCCATTGTTGCCTCAGGATGTTGCCACGAAGACCTCGCTAGTGGGTGCTAGCCCTTCGGTGCCCAATGTTACCTTGAGCTCTTTTTTGATGGGTGCTTGGTGCTTGATCCCTCGAGCACCTATTTAGTCATTAGCTGGTGTGGCCAATCATGTCCACCACCATCAATGGTATATGTTGGCCCGTTGTTATGCCAAGATGTTACCTTAGACACCATCAAGATGCTGGCTTGTCGATAGCATCTGGCCCTTGGTTGGTGCAACCAATTGCATCCAAAAATATTAATGATAGATACTAGCCCATTATTGCCCTAAGATGTTGCTTTAGACATCTCTCTGGTGGGCACAGGCCCCTCAGTGCCTGATGTTGCCTCGAGCTCCTCCTTGGTAGGCAGCCTGGCACTTGATCTCCCGAACACCTCTTTGGTTCAAAGCTAGTACAACTAGTCACGTCCACCACCATCAGCGGCAGATGCTTGCCCTTTGTTTCGCTGAGATGTTACCTCAGGCACCATCGATATACTGGCCCATCAACAGTGTTTGGCCTTTGATTGGTGTGACCAATCTTATCCAATACCATCGACGATTGATGCTGGCCCGTTGTTGCCTTATGATGTTGCCTCAGATACTTCCTTAGTAGGTGCTGGCCTCTTAATGCTCGACGTTGCATCGAGCTCTTTCTTGGCTGGTGCCTAGTGATTGATCCTCCAAACACCTCTTTGGTCCTTGGCTGATATGGCCAATCGCATCCACCACCATCGGTGGTAGATGCTGGCTCGTTATTACCCTGGGATGTTGGCTAAGACACCATCAGGATGCTGGCCTATCGACAGCGTTTGGCCATTGGTTGGTGTGACCAATCGCATCCAACACCATCGATGGTAGATGTTGGCCCGTTGTTGCCCTAGGATGTTACCTCAAACACCTCCCTTGTGGGTGCTGACTCCTCGGTGCCTCAGATACCGTTTTGGTAGATACTGGTGTCACAGGCTCTGCTCTTAAACCAAACACCATGCAGACTTTGACTGGGAATGAACTCTGTATACCTAAGTCTGCCTACGAAACAAATGTTCAAACACTAAACCAATCAAAGAGGTAGAATGTGTAGGCTAAGGATTAACCAGGCCCCCTTTTATGAGCTGTAGATCTTAGAGGCTTTCTATATGGTTCTGGTTTGGCCCAACTCCTTGGGAGGGCTTGGGGGTGATATAGGCATGCTGTGGGCCTTATCTCAGTGTTATGGATAGGACTAATTTAGGGGCGAGTAGTCTGGACACTTCTACCATGACATTGGCACTTAGGGCAGGTTGTTACCATAGACACCCCTAGGTCTAACCTATGCCTGTACCTCGATCATCAGTGCCCATACTTTGGTTTGACTATGTGCTCACGCACCGTTCACCAGCACCTACATCTAGACCTAGTTCAATTCTACGAAACTTGAATATCGTGCACGAGCCTCTAGAGTCCTGATCACTTTCTGCACCACTATTCTGGTCTAGTTCCCTTGACCTGCACCTCGAAGTAGGCCTTAAGGACTAGTCCCCTAGGCTGTCAAACCCTATTTCGCTAGAACCCTAGGGCCAGTCCTAGCTTGCTTGTTGATCGTGACACAAGCCATTGCCTCAACCATCATCGAGACATGTTGGCCCTTGGTCTTGACACATGCCTCGACCACTACTGGCACATGCTAGCCCTTTATGGAAGTTGTTCCCTCGAACCTCTTCGGTACATGCTGCATCATGCACCTAATGCCCTCACTTGGGCCCAGGTGTTCTACATTTGCCTTGAACTCCATCTCCACATGCTGGTGCCCGATACAAGTCGTTACATTAAACACTATTGGTAGTGTCTGGCCATTGGTAAATGCAGCCAATTGCATCCAATAGCATCGACAGTAAATGTTGGCCCGTTGTTGCCTAAGGATGTTGCCTTAGACACCTCTCTGGTGGGTGTTAGCCCCTCGATGCCCGATGTTGCCTCAAGCTCCTTTACGGCAGGAGCTTGGCGCTTGATCTCCTGAACACCTCTTAGGTCCTTGGCTGGTGTAGCCAATCACGTCCACCACCATTAATAGCAGATGCTGGCCCATTGTTGCCTCAGGTTGTTACCTCAGGTTGTTGCCTCAAACACCATCGAGATGCTGACCTATTGATAGCGTCTATCCTTGGCTTGTGTTGCCAATCACATCCAACACCATCGACGATAGATGCTAGCCTATTGTTGCCCTGAAATGTTACCTCAGACACCTCTCTGACGGGTGTTGGCCCTTTGGTGCTAGATGTTGCCTGAGCTCCTCCTTGGTGGATGCTTGGTGCTTGATCTCTCGAACACTTCTTTTATCCTTGGCTAGCGTAGCCAATCGCATCCTCCACCATTAATGGCAAATACTGGCCCATTGTTACCTTGAGATGTTGCCTGGGACAATATAGAGATGCTGACCTGTTAACAACCTCTGGCCCTTGGTGAGTGCATCCAATTACGTCAAACACCATCAGTGGTAGATGCTGGCTCATTGGTGCCCTAAGATATTGTGTCAGATACCTCTCTAACGGGTGTTGGCCCCTCGATGCTCGATGTTGCCTCGAGCTCTTTTTTGGTGGGTGCCTACAGCTTGATCCCTCGAACACCTTTTTGGTCCTTGGCTGGTGTGACCAATTGTGCCCACCACTATCAGTAGCAGATGCTGGCCCATCGACAGTGTCTAGCCCTTGGTCAGTGTGGCCAATCATGTCCAACACCATCGATCGGTAGATGCTGGCCCATTATTGCCTCGAGATGTTGCCTCAGACACCTCACTAGTGGGTGATAGCCCTTTAGTGCCCGATGTAGCCTCAACCTTCTCCTTGGTGGTTGCCTGGCATTTGATATCCCAAACACCTATTTAGTCATTGGTTGGATGGCCAATCGTGTTTGCCACAATCGGTGGTAGATGTTGGCCTATTGTTGCCCCAAGGATGTTACCTCAAACACCATCAGGATGCTAGCCCGTTGATAGCATCTAGCCCTTGGTTGGTACGACCAATCGCATCTAACACCATTGGCGATACACGCTAGCCCAATGTTACCCTAAGATGTTACCTCAGACACCTTCCTAGCAGGTGCTAGGCCTTCAATGCCCAATGTTGTCTTAAGCTTTTTCTTGGTTGGTGCCTGGCATTTGATCGCCCAAACACCTCTGTGGTCTTTGGCTGGTGTGGCCAATCGCATCCACCACCATCGATGACAGAGGTTGGTCGGTTGTTACCCCATGATGTTGCCTCGAAAACCATTGGGTTGCTTGCCAGTCGATAGTGTTTGGCCCTTGGCTGGAGGTGCCAATCATGTCCAATACTATCGATGGCAGATGCTGGCCTATTGTTGCCCTAGGATGTTACCTAGGACACCTCCCTGGCTGGTGCTTGCCCCACGATGCTTGATGTTGCCTTGAGCTCCTCCTTGGTGAACAACCTGATGCTTGGTCCCCCGAACACCTCTTTGGTCCTTAATTGGTGTGGCCATTCACATCCACCACCATCGACAATAGATGCTAGCCTGTTGCTATCTTGAGATGTCACCTTGGACACCATCAGGATGCTGGCCCATCGATAGAGTCTAGCCTTTGACGGGGGTGGCCAATTGTATCCAACACTATCGATGGTAGATGTTCGCCCATTGTTGCACCAGGATGTTGCCTTGGACACCTCTCTGGTGCATGTTGGCCCCTCAGTGCCCAATGCTACCTAAGCTCCTCCTTGGTGGCTGTCTGGCGCTTAATCCCCAAAACTTTGGTCCTTACCTGGTGTGACCAATTGTGTCCACCACCATTGATAGCATATGCTGGCACATTGTTGCTCGTCGATAGCATTTGAACCTTGGTTAGTGCGGCCAATCACATCCAACACCAATTGCGATTAATGCAGGCCCATTGTTGCTATAGGATGTTGCCTCAGACACCTCATTGATGGGTGCTAGCCCCTCAGTGCCTGATGTTGCCTTGATCTCTTCCCTAGCAAGTGGCCTAGTATTTGATTGCCCGAACACCTTTTTGGTTTTTGGCTGGTAAGGCCAATCGCATCCACCACCATCGGTGGTAGATGCTGGCCCATTATTGCCCCAAGATCTTGCCTCAGACATTATGGAGATGTTAGCTCGTTGATAGCATTTGGCCCTTAGCTGGCACAACCAATTGTGTCCAACACCATCGGCGGTAGATGCTAGCCTATTATTGCCCTAGGATGTTGCCTCGGACACCTCCCTGATGGGTTTCGGCCACTCAATGCCTAATGCTACCTCAAGCTCTTCCATGGTGAGTGCCTTGCACTTGATCCCCCAAACACCTCTTTGCCCTTGGTTGGTGTAGCCAATGGCGTCCACCACCATTAGTGACAGACGCTGGCCTGTCGATAGTGTTTGGCCCTTGGCTAGTCCGACCAATTGTATTCAACACCAACGGTAGCAGATGCTAGCCCGTTGTTGCCCCAGGATGTTGCTTCAAACACCTCCCTATTGGGTGTTGGCCACTCGTTGCCCGATGTTGCCTCGTGCTTCTCTTTGGTAGGCAGCCTAGCACTTGATCCCCCGAACACCTCTTTGATCCTTGGTTGGTGCGACCAATTGTGTCCACCACCACCAGTGACAAATGCTGACCTAAGATGTTGTCACGAACACCATCAAGATGCTAGCCCATCGACAATTTTTGGCCTTTAGCTAGTGTGGCCAATCACATCCAACACCATTAACAGTAGATGCTAGCCTGTTATTGCTCTAAAATGTTACCTCTGGCAGGTGCTAGGCCTTTAGTGCATGATGTTACCTCGAGCTCCTCTTTGGCAGGTGTTTGGTGCTTGATCCCTCAAACACCTTTTTGGTCATTGGCTGGTATTGCCAATCGAGTCCACCACCATCGATGGTAGATGTTGGCTTATTGTTACCCTGGGATGTGGCCTCAAACATCATCATGATGCCGGCCCATTGATAGCATCTAGCCCTTGATTGGTGTGACCAATCACATCCAACACCATCGATGGTAGATGTTGGCCCGCTGTTGTCCTGGGATGTTGTCTCGGACACCTCCTTGGTGGGTGCTGGCCCTTCAGTGCTCAATGCTACCTCGAGCTCTTTCTTAGTAGGTGTCTGGCACTTAATCCTTTAAACACTACTTTCATCCTTGGTTGGTGTGGACAATCGCATCCACCACCATCGCTGGCAGATGCTGGCCCATTATTACCTTACGCACCATCAGGATGTTGGCCCATCAAAAGCTTTTGGCCCTTAGCCGGTGCTGCTTTTTGCATCCAACACCATTAGTGGCAGATGCTAGCCCATTTTTGCCCTAAGAGGTTGCCTCAACACATTTCTGGTAGGTGCTAGACCCTCGATGCCTGATGTTGCCTTAAGCTCTTCCTTTATGGATGCCTAGCACTTGATCCCCTGAAAACCTCTTTGGTACTTGGTTGGTGCGACCATTCGTGCTTACCACCATCAATGACAAATGCTGGCCTACTATTGCCCTGGGATGTTACATCAAACACCATCAGGATGCTAGCCCATCGATAGTGTTTGACCTTTATCTACTACTGCCAATCACGTCCAACACCATCAGTGGCAAATGCTAGCCCATTGTTGCCCTAAGATGTTGCCTCAAACACCTCCATGGCAGATGCTAGCCCATCGGTGCCTGATGTTGCCTAGAGTTCATCCATGATGGATGCCTAGTGCTTGATCCCTCGAATATCACATTTATCCTTGGTTGGTGCTACCAAAGGCATCCACTACCAATGATGACAGAGGCTGGCCCGTTATTGCCTCGAGATGTTACCTCAAACACCATTGGGATGCTGGCCCATCGACAGCATCTAGCCCTTAGTTCGTGCAGCCAATCGCGTCTAACACCATTAGTGACAAATGCTGGCTTGTTGTTGCCTTGAGATGATGTGTTAGAGACCTTCCTAGCGGGTGCTGGCCTCTCGATGCGTGATGTTGCCTCGAGCACCTTCTTAGTTGGTGTGAGGAGCTTAATCCCTCGAACACCTCTTTGATCCTTAGTTGGAGTGGCCAATCACATCCACCTCTATCGATGATAGATGTTGGCCCGTCGATAGCATTTGGACCTTCACTGGAGTAGTTAATCATGTCCACCACCATTGGTGGCAGATGATGGCCTATTACTTCCCAAGATGTTGCCTCAGACACCTCTTTGATGGGTGTTGGCCTGTCAGTGCCCAATGTTGCCTTAAGCTCTTCCTTGGCTAGTACCTAGTGCTTGATCCCCCGAACACCTCTTTGGTCCATTAGCATCCACTATCAATGACAGTAGATACTAGCCCATTATTACCCCAGGATGCTGCTTAGAACACCATCAGGATGCTGGCCTATCGATAGCATCTAGCCCTTAGCTGGTGTAGCTAATCGCATCCAACACAATTAGTGATAGATGCTAGCCCGATGTTGCCTTGGACACTTTCTTGGCAAGTTTCAGCCCTTCGATGCCCTATGTTACCTCGAGCTCCTCCTCGACGAGTGTTTAGCGCTTGATCCTCGAACACCTCTTTGGTCATTGACTGGTGATGCTAATCATGTTGACCACCAACAGCGGCAAATGCTGGACCATTTTTACCCTGAGATGTTGCCTCAAACACCTCTCTAGTAGGTGTTAGCCCTTCGATGCCCAATGTTGCCTTGAGCTCTTTCTTGGCGGGTGCCTGGCACTTGATCCCTCGATAACCTCTTTGGTATTTGGCTGGTGTAGCTAATCACGTTGACCACCAACGACGCCAAATGCTAGCCTGTTGTTACCCTAGGATGTTGCTTCGAACACCTCTCTGGTGGGTGCTAGCCTCTCGGTGCCCGATGTTACCTTGAGCTCCTCTTTAGCAAGTGCCTAGTGCATGATCCCTCAAACACCTTTTTGGTCCTTGGTTAGTGCGGGTAATCACATCAACTAGCAACAATGGAAAATGATGGCCTATTGTTGCCCCGAAATGTTACCTTGAACACCTCCCTGGCAGGTGCTAGCCCCTCAATGCCTAATGTTACCTCAAGCTCCTCCTTGGTGGTTGCCCTAGCTCTTGATCCCGTGAACACCTCTTTGGTCCTTGGCTGGTGCGACCAATCACATCCACCACCATTGATGACATATGCTAGCCCATTGTTGTATTAAGATGTTACCTCAAACACCATTGAAATGCTAGCCCATTAATAGCGTCTGGCGCTTGGCTAGTGTGACCAATTATATCCAACACCATCAGTAGCAAATGCTGGCCTATTGTTTTTTCAAGATGTTGCCTTGGACACCTCTTTAGTGATTGTTGGCCCCTCATTGCCTTGAACACCTCTTTGGTAGATGCTGTTGTCATGGGCTCCATTCACAAACCAAACACCATGCGGCCTTAGACTATGAATGAACTCCATATGCCTAAGTCAACCTATAAAACAAGCGTGTGGGCACTAAACTAACCAAAGAGGCAAAATGTACAAAGTAAGGATTATCTAGGGCCCCTTTTGTATGCGGTAGATCTTAGAGGCTTTCTATATGGTTCTAGTTTGGCCCCATTCATTGGGAGTGCCTGAGTGCAGTGCAGGCATATTATGGGTTTGACTTTGGTGCTACGAAAAGGCCTGACTTGGGGACAAGCAGTCCGCATTCTTCTTTCATGACTTTGTTAGAACCCTTGCCTCTATGTCGAGTGCTCGAGCCTTGGTCGTTGGTGCACAGGCCTCAGCTTCTGGTACGCACGCCCAGGACTTGACACTAGCACTTAGTGCAGGTTGTTGCCTTAAACCCTTTGGTTTGACCTGTGCCTGCACCTTGATCATCAATGCCTACACTTGGGTCTGACTATGCGCTCCTACATCACTCACCAATACCTGCACTTAGGCCTTGCTCAATTCTACCAAACCTGAACACTGTGCTTGAGCCTCTAGAGTCTTGATCACTACTCATACCACTATCTTGGTCTAGTTCCTTCAACCTGCACCTCAAGTAGGCCTCAAAGCCTGGTCTCTTGGGTTATCGGACATTGTCCTGCTAGAACCCCAAGGCCAATCCTAGCTTGCTTGTAGACTGTGACACATGCCTTTACCTTAACCACTATCAGGACATGTTGGCCCTTGGTCTCAGCACATGCCTCGACCACCATCGACACATACTGGCCCTTTACGCGAGCAGTTCCCTTAAACATAACTGCACATGCTGGGTTACCCACCAAGTGCCCGTACCAGGGTTTGAGTGTCTGGGACTTGCCTCAAACTCTATTGCCACATGCTGGCCTCGATGCGAGTTGTTACCTCGAATGCCATCGATAGCATCTAGCCCTTAGCTGGTGAAACCAATAGTGTCCAACACAATCGATGGTAGATGCTGGATCGTTGTTACCCAAGGATGTTGCCTCAGACATCTCCCTGCCAAATGCTGGCCCCTCAATGCCTAATGTTGCCTTGAGCACCTCCTTGGCAGGTGCCTGGGGCTTAAACTCCCGAACACCTTTTTGGTCCTTAGCTAGTGTGGCCAATCGCATCCACCACCATCGATAGTAGATGTTGGCCTGTTATTACCTCAAGATGCTACCTCGGATACCATCGAGATGTATGCTCGTCGATAGTGTTTGGCCTTTGGTTGCTGTAACCAATCGCATCTAACACCATCGATGACAGATGTTGGCCAGTTGCTACCCTAGGATGTTGCCTCAGACACCTCCCTAGTACGTGTTGGCCCATCAGTGCTTGATGTTGCCTTGAGCTCTTCCTTGGCAGGTGCTTAGCACTTAATCCCCTAAACACCTTTTTGGTCTTTAGCTGGTGTAGCCAACCGCATCCACCATCAATTGTGAAAGATGCTGGCCTGTTGTTGCCCCGAGATGTTACCTCAGCACCTCCCTAGTAGGTGCTAGCCCTTCAGTGTTTGATGTTGCCTTGAGCTCCTCTTTGGCTGGTGCCTGATGCTTGATCCCCCAAACACTTGTTTGGTCCTTGGCTAGTATGACTAATCGCATCCACCACCACCAATGGCAAATGTTGGCTTATTGTTGCCCTTAAACACCATCGAGATGTTAGCTCATCGATAGCATTTGGCCTTTATCTAGTGCAGCCAATCACATCCAACACCATCGATGACAGATGCTGGCTTGTTGTTGCCTTAAGATGTTGCCTCGAACACCTCCCTAGCAAGTGCTGGTCCCTCAGTGCTCGATGTTGCCTAAAGCTCATCCTTGGTGAGGGCTTGGCACTTAATACCCCAAACACCTCTTTGGTCCTTAATTGGTGTAGCCAATCACCTCCACCACCATCAACAATAGATACTAGCTTGTTGTTACCCTGAGATGTTGACTCGAACACCTCTCTGGCAAGTGCTAGCCCCTTGGTGCCGAATGTTGCCTCGGGCTCTTCCTTACTGGGTCTCTAGCACTTGATCCCTTGAACACCTCTTTGGTCCTTGATTGGTGTGGCCAATCACGTTCACCACCATTAGTGGTAGATGCCAGTCCATTGTTGCCCTAAGATGTTACCTCAAACACTATTAGGATACTGGCCTTTTGATAGCATCTGGCCCTTGGTTGGTGCATCCAATTATGTCCAACACCATCAATGGCAGATGCTGGCCCTTTGTTGCCTCGAGATGTTGCATTGGATACCTTTCTGATAGGTACAAGCCCCTCGATGCTCGAAGTTAACTCGAGCTCATCCTTGGTAGGTGCCTGGCCCATGATCTCCCGAACACCTCTTTGGTCTTTGGCTGGTGCGACCAATCATGTCCACCACCATCAATGGTAAATGCTAGCCCATTGTTGCCTCGGGCTATTACCTTGGACACCATCGAGATACTACCCTATCGATTATGTCTGAACCTTAGCTTGTGCTATCAATTGCACCTAACACCATCGAAGGCAGATGGTGGCCCATTGTTACCTAGGGTTGTTGCCTCGAACACCTCTCTGATTGGTGTTGGCCTCTTGGTGCCTGATGTTACCTTGAGCTCCTCATTGCCATGTGCCTTGGCACTTGATCCCCAAACACCTCTTTTGTCCTTGGCTGGTATGGCTAATCATGTCCACCATCATCGACAATAGATGCTAGTCCATTGTTACATCAAGATGTTACCTCAGACACCATCGGGATATTGGCCTATCGATAGTGTCTAGCCCTTGGCTGGTATGGCTAATCGCGTCCAACACCATTATTGGCATATGCTGGCCCATTCTTGCCTTAGGATGTTTCCTTAGACACTTCTCAGGTGGGTGCTAGCACCTTAATGCCTGATGTTGCCTTGAGCTACTCCTTGTTGTATAGCTTGGCACTCGATCCCCCAAACACCTTTTTGGTCCTTTACTAGTGTGGCCAATCATGTCCACCTCAATTGATGGCAGATGTTAGCTCGTTGTTGCCCCAAGATGTTGCCTTAGACACCATCGGGATGCTAGCCCATTGATAATGATTGGCATTTGGCTAGTGTGGCCAATTGCATCCATCGCCAATGATGATAGATGTTGGCCTATTGTTGCCCTAAGATGTTGTCTTTGACACCTCTATAGTGGGTGTTGGCCACTCAATGCGTGATGTTGTCTCGAGCTCCTCATTGGTGGCTGCCTGGTGCTTGATCCCCTGAACCCCTCTTTATTCCTTGGTTGGTGTAGCCAATCACATTGACCACCATCAATGGTAGATGCTGGCCCATCATTGCCCCGGGATGTTACCTCAGACACCATCAGGATGCTGGCCCATCAACAATGTCTAGCCCCTGGTTGGTGCGACCAATCATATCTAACATCATTGGTGACAGATGCTGGCCTATTATTGCCCTAGTATGTTACCTCGACCACCTCTCTGATGAGTGATGGCCCCTCGTTGCCTAATGTTGCCTTAAGCTCTTCCTTGGTGGGCAGCCTTGTGCTTGATCCCCCGAACACCTCTTTGATCCTTGGGTGGTGTAGCCAATCTTGTCCACCACCATTGGTGGTAGATGTTGACCCATTGTTGCCCTAGGATGTTACCTCGAACACCATCAAGATGATGGCCCATCAACAGCATCTGGCTTTTGGCTAGTGCTGCCAATCATGACCAACACCATTGGTAGTAAATGTTGATCCGTTATTTCCTAAGATGTTACATCGGGCACCTCCTGGTGGGTGCTAGCCCCTTAGTGCCTGATGCTTCCTCGAGCTTTTCCTTCGCTAGAACCTGGCATTTAATCCCCTGAACACCTCATTGGTCCTTGGCTGGTGTGGCTAATCACGTCCACTGCCATTGTTGGCAGATGCTAGCCTGTTGTTACCCCAGGATGTTGCCTCGAACACCATCAAGATGTTGGCTTGTCAATAGCATCTGGCCTGTGGCTAGTACGACCAATCACGTCCAACACCATCAGTGGTAGATGCTATCCTATTGTTACTTCGGACACCTCACTAGTGGGTGTTGGCCTCTCGTACCTGATGTTACCTTGAGCTCCTCTTTGGTAGGTGCCAACGCTTGATCCTTAGAACACTTCTTTGGTCTTTGGCTGGTGTGGACAACAGTGTCCACCACCATTGGGGAGAGATGCTAGCCCATTGTTACCCTAGGATGTTGCCTTAGACACCATCGAGATGCTGGCCCATTGACAACATCTCACTTTTGGTTGGTGAGGCCAATCGCATCCAACACCATTGGTCACAGATGTTGGCCCACTATTGCCCTGAGATGTTGCCTTAGACATCTCCCTATTGGGTGCTAGCCCTTTGGTGGCCGATATTGCCTTGAGCTCCTATTTGGTGGGTGCCTTATGCTAGATCCCTTGAACACCTCTTTGGTCCTTGGCTGGTGCAGCCAATTGTGTTCACCACCATCAGTAGTAGATGTTAGCTCGTTGTTACCCCAAGATGTTACCTTGGACATTAGTGGGAAGCTACCTCATCAATAGCTTGTGGCTCATGGCTGGTGAGGCCAATCATGTCCAACACCATCAATGGCAAATGCTAACCTGTTATTACCCCGAGATGTTGCCTTTGACACCTCTCTGGTAGGTGCTGGCCCCTCGATGCCCTGAATGCCTTTTTCATTGATGTTGGTGTCATGGGCTCCACTCTTAAATTGAACACCATGTGGCCTTAGACTGGGAATGAATTTCATATGCCTAAGTCAGCATATAGGCACTAAACCAACCAAAGATGTACAATGCACAAGCTAAGGATTGATTAGGCCCTTCTTTGTGTGCTATAGATCCTGGAGGCTTTATATATGATTCTGGTTTGACCCCACTCCTTAGGAGAGCTTGGGTGTGGTGTGGGCACGTTGTAGGCCTGGTCTTAGTGTTGTAGACAAGCCTGACTTGCAGGAGGGCTATCTTGTTGCTTTTACAATTACTATTGTTAGAACCCCCACCTTTGTGTCAAGTGCTCGAGCCTTGGTCGCTGGTGCATAGGCCTCAATTCTTGGTGCGCATGCCCAGGGTGTGACATAAGCACTTGGTCCAAGTTATTGGCTCGAACACCTCTGGGTCTGACCTATACTCGCACCTCAGTCTAATTGTGTGCTTGCAGATTGTTCACCAGTATCTGCACTTGGGCCTGGCTCAATTCTGCCAAACTTGAACATCATGCCAGAGCCTCTAAAGTCCTGATCACTTCACGCACCATTGTCCCGGTCTAGTTCCCTTGACCTGTGCTTCGAGTAGGCCTCAAGGCCTGGTCCCTTGGGTTGTCGGACCTTGTCCTGCTAGAACCCCAGGGCCAATCCTAGCTTTCTTGCTGACCGTGACACATGCCCATGCCTCGACCACCATCAAGAAATATGGGCTCTTGGTCTCGGCACATGCCTTGATCACCATCGGCACATGCTAGGTCGTGCACCAAGCCCTTACACCTTGACTTGAGCCATGTTTGTGTGCACCACAACCAAGTAGTAGCTGGGTTAAGACACATCTTCATATTTCTACAGTGCCAAAGCCATTTTTATGGCCTGTGAATTCATATGAATGCTCCCTAGCACCTGTGCACCATGCGTGGGAGTCCTAAGCCCAGGTCGAGCACCATGCGCGCTATGACCGAATAGTTGGTGGCTTTAGGCACATCTTCATATTTCAACCACGTTAATGCCATTTCGATGGCTTGTAAATTTAATAAATTCATACAATGGTCCCTTAAGCCTTCATGTGAAGTTTAATGGAAAGCTGATTGCTTTTCTATTTTCATGAAATTTTTAAATTTTTTTAGTAGGAGTTTTCACCCAAATTTGGCAGACCTGATCCTTGTATTTTTGTTTGAATGCTCAAACAAAGTCAACTAAAAAATTAAAGTGTAGAAGATTTTGTAGCCATTTAAAAAAAGTGTCCCTATTTTAAACACTTGAATGGCTACTGCAGCAAACCCATAAAAGCTCAAATGCTCTTTAAAGAGGTGTGAGTTCCTAAGGTTCCATGTAGGATAGGGGTTCAATATAAGGGCTAAGTTCCAACATCCATCGCACATCATGTGCACACACCCCCTAACCCTTACCCTCAATTGTCGGAACCCCCTACCACCAGTCAAGTTCTCTAGTGATGCTTTAAGGATGCTCTGGTAATGGTGCCTTAAGCAAAAAAATGTGGTACTAGTACATGCTCTAGCCCAGTATGTGCACTATGGCCCAAAATCAAACTTTAGCCAAGGTCTTGACCAATAATGGCACATGCTAGCATATGGTGTAGGCACATGCATCGACCATCCTCAACAAAAGCTGGCCTTTGGTATGGGGAATTGTCTTAACTGCTATTGGCACAAGTTGGCCCTTGGTACAGGCACTTATCTTGACCATCATCGATACATGCATGCCTCGATCTACATCGGTACAATTTGGAACTGGTGTAGGCATATGCCTCGACCACCATTGGCACAAGCTAGCTTTCGGTACGGGCACTTACCTTGACCACCATCAGCTTGTTCCATGCCTTAATATGCATCGATAAAAGATGGCCCTTAGTGCTGTTCGAACCCGATTGTAGTCATAATTGCAATAGGTCTCCAAGGTGAATAGCCTATGATCGATGGAACAATGTAGGCATAAGAAGTCGGTAAAATGGATCCATAACCTTAGGAAAAGGATTGGCTCTGAGGGCTGGGCATAGGGGTTCCAGTTCAGAACCTGATCATCAGTGTTCGTATTTGGGTTTGACTGTGTGCCCTGCCCCTGGGCCTAGCTCAATTTGCCAAAGTTGAAAGTCATGCCTGAGCCTTTGGAATCCTGATCACTACCTGCACCACCGTCCTGGTCTAGTTCTCTCAACTTGCACCTTGAGTAAGCCTCAAGGCTTGGTTCTTTGGGCTATCAGACCCTATCTCGCTAGAACCGCAAAGCTAGTCCCAGCTTGCTTGCTGACCGTGACACATGCCCTTACCTTGACCACCATTAAGACATGTTGGCCCTTTGGTCTCGGCAAAAGCTTCAAACACTATTAGCACATGCTAGCTAGCCCTTTTTATGGGTAGTTCCCTTGAACAACATCGGTACATGCTGGGTCATGCACCAAGTGCCCGCACCTAGGCTTAGGTGGTCGACACTTGCTTCAAACTCCATTGCCACACTCTAGCCCCTAGTGCAAGTTATTGCTTCGAATGCCATCAACTACATCTGGCCTTTGGCTAGTGCAATCAATCGCATCCAACACCAACGACAGTAAATGTTAGCCCATTGTTGCCCAAGGATGTTGCCTTGAACACTTCCCTTATAGGTGTTGGCCCTTCGGTGCCCGAAGTTGCCTTGAGTTCCATTTTGGTGGGTGCCTAGCGCTTAATCCCCCAAACACCTCTTTGGTCCTTGTTGGTGCTGCTAATCGCATCCACCACCATCGGTGGCAGATACTAGTATATTGTTGGCCCAGGATGTTACCTGGGATACCATCGAAATGTTGGCCTATTGACAGCATATGGCCCTTGGCTGGTGTAGCCAATCGCATTCAACACCAATAGTGGTAAATGCTAGCCCATTGTTGCCTCAAGATGTTGCCTCGGACACCTCCCTAATGGGTGCTGACCCCTTTAGTGCTCGATGTTGCCTTGAGCTCCTCCTTGGTGGGTGCCTGGCACTTGATCCCCCAAACACCTATTTGGCTCTTGGATGGTACAACCAATCATGTCCACCACCATCGACAGTAGATGCCAGCCTGTTGTTGCCCTAGGATGTTACCTTAGACACCATCGAGATGCTGGCCCATCGACAGTGTCTTGCCTTTCGCTATTATAGCCAATCGTATCTAACACCATTGGTGGTAGATGCCAGTCCATTGCTGCCTTGGGAAGTTACCTTCGACACCTCATTGGGTGCTGGCCCCATGGTCTAAATGTTGCCGTAAGCTCCTCCACTGTGAGTGCTTGGTGCTTGATCCGTGAACACCTTTTTGCTCCTTCGCTGGTGTGGCTAATCGCGTCACCACCATTGATGGCAAATGCTGGCCCATTGGTGCCTCTGGATGCTACCTTGAACACCATTAGGATGCTAGCTCATCAACAACATCTAGCCTTTAGCTGGTGTGACCAATTGCATCCAACACCATCGGTGGCAGATGCTGGCCTATTATTGCCTCAAGTTGTTTCCTTAAACACCTCTTTGGTGGGTGCTAGCCCCTCAATGCCCGATGTTGCCTTGAGCTCCTCCTTGGTGAGTGCCTGGTGCTTGATACCCCGAACACCTCTTTGGTCCTTAGCTAGTGTAGCCAATCACTTCCAACACCATCGACGGTAGATGCTGGCCTATTATTGCCGTGAGATGTTTCATCAGACACCTCTCTAGTGGTTGATGTTGCCTCGAGCTCCTCCTTGGTAGGTTCTTGGCACTTGACCCCCAAAACATTTCTTTGGTCTTTGGTTGGTGTGGCCAATTGCATCCATCACCATTGACAGTAGATGCTGGCCTATTGTTACCTCAGAATGTTACCTCGAACACCATCAAGATGCTGGCTTATGGATAAGGTCTAGCCCTTGGCAGGTTCAGACAATAGCATTCAATACCATCGATGGCAGACGCTGGCCCATTGTTGCCCCAAGATGTTACCTCAGACACCATCGGGCTGCTAGCCCATCGACAACATTTGGCCCTTTTCTGATGTGGCCAATCATATCCAACACCATTGGTAATACAAGCTGGCCTATTGTTACCCAAAGATGTTGCCTTAGACACCACCACGGCGGGTGCCAGCCCCTCAGTGCCTAATGTTAATTCGAGCTTCTCCTTAGCAAGTGCCTGTTACTTGATCCTATAAACATCTCTTTGGTCCTTGGCTGGTAGATCTCATTGTTACCCCAAGATATTACCTCAAACAACATCAAGATGCTATCCCATCGATAGCATCTAGCCCTTAGTTGGTGCGGCCAATCACATCCAACAACATCGACAATAGATGTTGGCCCATTGTTGCCCCGAGATGTTGCCTCTAACACGACCCTTATAGGTGCTGGCCTCTCGGTGCCCGATGTTGCCTCAAGCTTTTCTTGAAGGGGTGCTTGTTGCTTGATCCCCCGAAAGCCTCTTTTGTCCTTGGCTAGTGCAGCCAATCGTCTCCACCACTATCAATGACAGATGCTAGCCCACTGTTGCCTTGGGATATTACCTCAGACACCTTCAGGATGTTGGCCTAACGACAGTGTCTGGCCCTTGGCTGGTGTGGCCAATCATGTACAACACCATTGGTGGCAAATGCTGGCCCATTGTGACCCTAAGATGTTGCCTTAAACACCTCTCTGGTAGGCGCTGGCGTCTTCGTAACCAATGTTGCCTTGAGCTTCACCTAGGTGGTTGCTTGGCGCTTGATCCCTCAAACACCTCTTTGGTTTTTGGTAGGTGTAGCAAATTGCATCTGCTACCATCAGTGGTAGATGCTGGCCCGTCGACAGTGTCTGGCCCTTTTTTGGTGGGGCCATTTGTGTCTAACACCATCAGCAATAAATGCTGGCCCATTTATCACAGAGATGTTGCCTCGAACACCTCTTTGACTGGTACTGGCACCTCAGTGCCCAATGTTGCCTCTAGTTCCTCCTTGGTTGGTGCTTCGTGCTTGATCCCTTGAACACCTTTTTGGTCTATAACTAGTGTGGCCAATCACGTCCACCACCATTGATTGTAAATGTTAGGCCATTGTTGCCTCAGGATATTACCTCAGACACTATTGGGATGCTAGCCTACCGACAACATTTAGCCCTTGGCTGGTGATGCCAATCATATGTAACACAATTGGTAGTAGATGTGGGCCCATTGCTACCTCAAGATGTTGCCTCAGACACCTCCCTAGCAAGTACTGGCCCCTCGATGCCCAATGTTGCCTCGAGCTCCTCCCTGGTCGAGGCTTGGCACTTTATCCCCTGAACACCTTTTTGCTGCTCGACTGGCATGGCCAACCACGTCCACTAACATGGGCAGTAGATGTTGACCCATTGTTGCCTCGAATTGTTACCTCGACACCATCGGGATGCTGGCCCATCGACCGCTCCTGGCCCTTGGCTGGTGCAACCAATTGCATCCAACTACAATGGTAATAGATGTTGGCCTGTTGTTACCTTGGATGTTGCCTCAAGCACGTCTATGGTGGGTGCTGGCCCCTCAGTGCCCGATGCTACCTCGAGCTCTTCCTTGATAGGTGGTCGAGCACTTGATCCCTCAAACACCTCTTTGGTCTTTGGCTAGTGTGACCAATCTTGTTCACCATGATGATAGATGCTAGGCTGTTGTTACCCAGGGATGTTACCTCAAACATATCGAGGTGTTGGCCTGTCGACAGCATCTGGCCCTTGGCTGGCATAACCAATCACATCCAACACCATCAGCGGTAGGTGCAGGCTCACTGTTGCCATAGGATATTACCTCACGCACTTCCCTGATGGGTGTTGGCCCCTTGGTGCCTGATGTTGCCTCAAGCTTGTCATTAGTGGGTGCCTGGCATTTGATCTACAAAACACCTCTTTGGTCTTTGGTTGGTCCAATCAATCACATTCACCACTATCAATGGTAGATGCTGGCCTATTGTTGCCTTAGGATGTTACCTCGAACACCATCTAGATGGTGGCCGATTGACAATGTCTGGCCTTTTACTGGTGTGGCCAATCGCATCCAATACAATCAGTGGTAGATGCTGGCCTATTATTGATCCATGATGTTGGCTCGATCACCTTCCTAATGTGTGCTAGCCCTTCAGTGCCCGATGTTTCTTTGAGCTCCTTGTTGGCAGACGATCGAGCACTTGATCCCCCAAACACTGCTTTGGTCATTGGCTGGTGTGACCAATCGCATCGACAACCATCAGTGGTAGATGCTGGCCCGTTCTTACCTCGAGATGTTATCTTGGACACCTTCGGGATGCTGGTCCGTCGATGGCATCTGGCCCTTAGCTGGTGTGGCCAACTGCATCCAACACTATTGGTCGCATATGCTAGCTTGTTGTTGACCCAGATGTTGCCTCGGGCACCTTCTTAGTGGGTGCTGGCCCTTCGATGCCCGATGTTACCTCAAGCTCCTCCTTGGTAGGTGGTCGGGCCCTTTGTTAGTGTGACCAATTACATCCACCACTATCGGAGGTTATTACCTCAAACAACATTAGTGGTAGATGCCAGCCCATCGATAATGTCTAGCCCTTGGCTAGTGCATCCAATCATGTCTAACCCTATTTGCAGTAGATGCTGGCCCATTGTTGCCTTGGGATGTTCCCTTGGACACCTCTTAGTAGGTGCAAGCCCCCAACACCTGAAGTTGCCTTAAGCTCTTCTTTGGCAGATGCCTGGCACTTGATCGCCCAAACAACTCTTCAGTCCTTAGCCAATATGGCCAATCGTGTCCACCATCATCAATGGCAGATGTTTGTGCATTCTTACCCCAGGATGTTACCTTGGACACCATCAGGATGCTAGCCCGTTAAAAGTGTCTAGCCCTTGGATGGTGTAGCCATTTGCATCCAACACCTTTGTCAGCAGATGCTGGCCTATTATTGCCTAAGATTGTGCCTCTGACACTATCGGGATATTAGCCATTGATAGTATCTGGATTTTGATTGGTGCAGCCGATCATATCCCATACCATCGACAATGGATGCTGGCCCATTGTTGCCCTTGGATGTTGCCTCGGACACCATCAATGGCAGATGGTAGCCCATTATTGCCCTAAGATGTTACCTCAGACACAATCAAGATGCTACCCATCGAGCGTCTGGCCTTTAACTGGTGTGATCAGTCGCATCCAACACCAATGACTATAGATGTTGGCCCGTTGTTACCCTTGGATGTTGCCTCAAACACCTCCCTAGCGGGTGCTAGCTCCTCGGTGCCCGATGTTGCCTCGAGCTTCTCATTGGCGGGTGCCTAGCACTTGATCCCTTGAACACCTCTTTGGTCCATGGCTGGTGTGGCCAATCGCGTCCACCACCATCAGTGACAGATGCTAGCCCATTGTTGCCCTGAGATGTTACCTCAGACACCATCAAGGTGTTAGCCTGTTGATAACATCTCAGCCTTTAGCTGGTGCAAGTAATCACGTTCAGCACCATCGATGGCAGATGTTGGCCCGTTGTTGCCCTAGGATGTTGCCTTGAACACCTCCCTAACGGGTGCTAGCCTCTTAGTGGCCGATGTTGCCTCGAGCTCCTCCTTGGTGGGTGACCTAACACTTGATCCCCCAAACACCTCTTTGGTCCTTAACTGGTGTGGCTAATCACGTCCACCATCATCAATAACAAATGCTGGCCTGTTGATAACATCTAGCCCTTGGCTAGTGCGACCATTCTCATCCAACACCATTAGAGGTAGATGATGGCATGTTGTTGCCCTAGGATGTTGCCTCGGATACCTCCCTAATAGGTACTGGACCCTCAGTGCCCAATGTTGACTCGTGCTTTTCCATGGTGGGCATCTGGTGCTTGATCCCCTGAACATCTCTTTGGTCTTGGCTAGTGCGACCAGTCATGTTCGCCACCATCAACGGTAAATGCTGGCCCATTGCTGCCTTGGGATGTTGCCTCGATCACCATGGGATGCTATCCTGTAGACAATGTCTAGCCCTTGGCTGGTGTGGCCAGTTATGTCAAACACCATCGATGGTAGATGCTGGCCCATTATTGCCTCAAAAAGTTACCTTGAATACCACTTTGGCAGGTGCTGGCCCCTCGAAGCCCAATGTTGCCTCAAGCTCCTCCTTAGTAGATGCTTGGTGCTTGATCCCCTAAACACCTTTTTGGTCCTTAGTTGGTGCGGCCAATTACGTGTTCCACCATTTGCGACAAATGCTAGCCCATTATTGCTTCGAGTTGTTACCTCAGACACCATCGAGATGCTAGCCCGTAGTCAGCATCTGGCCTTTGGGTGGTGCAGCCAATTGCATCCAACACCGTCGATGGGAGATGCTGGCTCATTCTTGCCTTGGGATGTTACCTCGAACACCTCTTTGATGCGTGCTGTCTTCTCGATGCTCGATGTTTCCTCGAGCTCCTTCTTAGTGAGTGCTTGGATCTTGATCTCTCAACACCTATTTGATCCTTAACTGGTGCGACCAATTACATCCACCACTATTGGTGGCTGATGTTGGCCCTTTATTGCCCGAGGATGTTACCTTGGACACCATTGGGATGCTAGCCCATCGTCACCATTTGACCTTTGGCTGGTGCGATGAATCACATCCAACACCAATGATGGCAGATGCTGGCCTGTTATTGACTCGGGTTGTTACCTTGGACACCATCTTGGTGGGTGCAGGCCACTCGGTGCTCGATGTTGCCTTAAACTCCTCCTTGGTGGGTGGCCTAGTGCTTGATCCCTCGAACACCTTTTTGGTCCTTGGCTGGTGCAGCAAATCATGTCCACCATCATTGGTGGTAGATGCTAGCCCATTGTTATCCCGAGTATTGCCTTAGACATCATTAGGATGCTGGCCCATCAACAGCATCTAGCCCTTAGCTTGTGCAACCAGTCACGTCCAACACCATTGGAGGTAGATGTTGGCCTGTTGTTGCCCAGGAAAGTTACCTCAGGCACCTTCCTAATGGGACCTGACCCGTTAGAGCCTGATGTTGGCTCGAGCTCCTCTTCTGTAATTGCCTAATGCTTGATCACTCGAACACCTTTTTGG
Source organism: Durio zibethinus (assembly GCF_002303985.1). The sequence continues at coordinate 15,316,084 of NW_019167938.1, read as the reverse complement.
TCCTTGGCTAGTGTGACCAATCATATCCACCACTATCAATGGTAGATACTACCCTATTATTAGCTTAGGATGTTACCTCGGACACCAATGAGATGCATGTTCATCAATAGTGTTTGGCCCTTGGTTGGTGCTGCCAATTGCATCCAACACGATCGATGATAAATACTAGCCCATTGTTGCCCTAGGATGTTGCCTAAAAAACCTCCCTGCTGGGTGATAGCCCCTTGGTGCCTAATGTTGCCTCAAGATCCTCATTGGCAGGTGCCTGGTGCTTGTTTCCCTGAACACTTCCTTGGTCCTTAACTGGTGTAACCAATCGTGTCCACCACCATTAATAGGAGATGCTAGCCTATTGTTGCCCCAAGATGTTACCTTGGACACTATCAATACGCTGGCACATCGATAGTGTTTGACCCTTGGCTAGTGCGACCAATTATATACAACATCATCAGTGGTAGATGTTGGCCTGTTGTTGCCTCAAGATATTACCTTAGACACCTCTCTAGCGAGTGTTGGTCCTTTGGTGCCTAATATTGCCTCAAGCTCCTCTGTGGTGGGTGCTTATCGCTTGATCCCCCGAACACCTTTTTGGTCCTTAGCTGGTGTGGCCAATCACGTCCACCTCTATTAGCAGTAGATGCTGGCTTGTTGTTGCCTAAGGATATTGCCTAGGACACCATCGGGATGTTGGCTCGTTGACAATGTCTGGCCTTGGTTGGTCTAACTAATCACTTCCAACACCATTGACGACAGATGTTGGCCTATTATTGCACTAGGATGTTGCCTCAGACACCTCCCTAGCTAATGCTTGCCCCTTGGTGCCCGATGTTGCCTCAAGTTCCTCCTTAGCAAGTGGCCTAGCGCTTGATCCGTTTAACACCTCTTTGGTCCTTAGCAGGTAAGGCCAATTGTGTCCACCACCATCGATAGTAGATGCTGGCCCGTCGATAGTGTTTGGCCAATGGCTGGTGAAGCCAATTGCATCCAATACCATCAATGATAGATGCTAGCCCATTGTTGCCCCAGGATGTTGCCTCAAAGACTTGGCTATCAACTGCTTGGACCTCGATGCCCGATGTTCAATTAAGCTCCTTCTTAGCGAGTAACCTAGTGCTTGGTCCCTTGAACGCCTCTTTAGTCCTTGGTTGGTGCGATCAACTACGTCCACCACCATTAGTGACAAATGTTGGCCCCGTTGTTGCCCCAAGATTTTACCTCAGACACCATCAAGATGTTGGCTTATCGATAGAGTCTGGCCCTTGCCTGGTGTGGCTAATTGCATCCAACACCATCGATAGTAGATGCTAGCTCATTGTTGCCATGAGATGTTGCCTCGGACACCTCCCTAGCGGGTGCTAACCCTTCGATGGTTAATCTTACAATGAGCTTCTCATTGGTAGGTGCTTGGCACTTGATCCCCTAAACACCTCTTTGGCCTTTGGCTGGTATAGCCAATGGCGTCCACCACCGTCGATGGTAGATGCTAGCCTGATATTACCCTAAGAAGTTTCCTTGGACACTATTGGGATATTGTGCCATCGACTCAATCTGGCCCTTGGCTGGTGAGGCCAATGACATCTAACACTGTTGGTGACAGAAGCTGGCCCATTGTTACCTTAAGATGTTGCCTCAGACATATCCTTGGTGGGTGCTGGCCCCTCAATGCCCGATGTTGCCTCGAGCTCTTCCATGGTGAGTGCTTGGCACTTCATCCCCCGAACAACTTTTTAGCCATTGGCTAGTGCAGCCAATCACGTCCACCACCATCAATGGTAGATGTTGGCCTATTGTTGCTCTAGGATGTTACCTCGGGCACCATTGGATGCTGGCCCATCAACAGTGTTTGGCCTTTGGTTGGTGCAACCAATCACATCCAACACCTTCAATGGTATATGCTGGCTAGTTGTTACCTTGGGTTGTTGCCTCAGACACCTCCTTAATGGGTGTTGGCCCCTCATTGCCTAATGTTGCCTCGAGCTCTTTCTTGGCGAGTGCATGGCACTTGATCCCCAAAACACCTCTTTAGTCATTGGCTGGTGTGGCCAATTGTGTCCACTGCCTTCGATGGAAGATGCTAGCCTGTTGTTACTCCGAGATGTTACCTCAAAAACCATTAGGATATTGGCCCATCGATAGAGTCTAGCCCTTGGTTGGTTCGGCCAATCACATTCAACACTGTCAAAGGTAGATGCTGGCCTGTTGTTACCTTAAGATGTTACCTCAGACACCTCCATAGTGGGTGTTGGCCCTTTGGTGCCTGATGTTGCCTCGAGCTGCGCCTTGAGTAGGCTTCAAAGCTTGGTCACCTAAGCTATCAAACCTTGTCCCTTTAAAACGCCAAGGCTAGTCCTAGCTTGCTTGTTGACCGTGACACATGCCCTTACCTCGACCACCATTGGGGCATGTTGGCCCTTGGTCTTGGCACATGCCTCGATCACCATTGCCACATGCTGGCCTTTTGTAGGGGTAGTTCCCTCGAACACCATCAGCACATGATGGGTCTCGCACCATGACTGGTTAGTGGTGGGTTCAGACATATCCTTTTATTTCTACCACACCAAAGCCATTTTTATGGCCTTTGAATTCATATGAGCACTCCCTAGTGCCCGTGCAACACGTGCGGATGTCATGAGCCTAAGGCAAGCACCATACGCTCCACGACCAGACGGTGGGTGGGTTTAGGCACATCTTTATATTTTTACCAAGCTAATGCCATTTTTATGGCTTGTAAATTCATACAATGATCCCCTAATCCTTCATGTGAAGTTTCATAGCAAAATGACTCGTTTTTTATTTTTCATGATTTTTGAAATTTTTTACGGTTTAGGATTTTTTAAAAATTTTTTAGAAGGTGTTTTAGGTCCAAATTTTGTAGACCTAATCCTTGTATTTTTTTTGGCATGCACAAAAAAATTTAGCTAAAAAACCAAAGTGCAAAAGGTTTTGTGGCCTTTTTGAAAAAAGCGTTCCTATTTTCAAACACTTGAACGACTACTGGCAGCAAACCTGTAAAAGCTTAAATGCTCTTTAAGGGGGTGTGAGTTCTCAAGGTTGCATGTGGGATAGGGGGCCAATATAAGGACCAAGTACTAGCACCCATTACACATCATGTGTACACACTCCCCGCCTGCTTCCTCTAATCGTTGGAACCCTCATGCTACCGGTTAGGTTCTCTGACAATGCTCTAGTGATGCTCCAACAATAGTGCCATGGGAAAAAAATGTGACACCAGCTGGCATGTACACCATGGCTCAAAATTGAACTTCAGCCAAGGTCTCAACCATCAATGACACATGCTGGCGTATGGTGCGAGCACATGCATTGACCATCTTCGGCACAAGCTGGCCTTTGGTACGAGCATTGCCTTGAGCACCATTGGCACATGCATGCCTCGATCTGCATTAGCACAATCTAGAGTTGATGCAGGCAAATGCCTCAACCACCATTAGCATAAGTTGGTCCTTGGTATGGGTACTTCCACTACCATTGACACGTACCAATGCTTGATCAGCATCAACAGTAGATGGCCCTTAGTGCCATCCACACCTAGTCATACTCATAATCGCATCAAGTCTGCAAGGTGAACAGCCTATGGTCGATGGAATAATGTAGGTAAGGGAAGTTGGCAAAATGGATCCATAACCTCAAGAAAAGGATTGGCTTTAAGGGTTGGGCATGAGGGTTTCAGTCCTAAACTTGATCATTAGTGCCCGCACCTGGGTGTCTAACTGTATGCCCTACACTTGGGCCTGGTTCAATGTTGTCAAACCTAAACACCATGCCTGAGTCTCTAGAGTCCTGATCACTACCCGTATCATTGTCCTAGTCTAATTCCCTCGACCTGTTCCTCAAGTAAGCCACCAGGCTTGGTCCTCTTGGTTGTCAGACCCTGTCCCACTAGAACTTTAGGGCCAATCCCAGCTTGGTTGTTGACTACGACTCATGACTTTGCCTCGACCACCATTGGGACATGTTAGCTCTTACTCTCGGCACATGTCTCGACCACCATCGACACATGCTGGCCCTTTATGTAGGCAATTCCCTCGAATACCATTGACACATGCTAGGTCACACACCAAGCACCCATACCTGGGCCCAGGTGTTTGGCACTTACCTTGAACTCCACCTTACGTTGGCCCCCGATATGGGTTGTTGCCTCAAATGCCATCGACAGTCTTTGGCCCTTGGTTGGTGTAGCCAATCACATCCAACACCATCGGTGGTATATGTTGGGCCTTTGTTGCCCTGGGATGTTGCCTCAAACTCCTCTTTGGTGGGTGTTGGCCCCTCGGTGCCCGAGGTTGCATTGAGTTCTTTCTAGGTAGGTGCTTGGTGCTTGGTGCTTGATTACCTGAACACCTCTTTAGTCCTTGGCCCATGTAACCAATCGTGTCTACCACCATTGACGGTAGATACTAGCTTGTTTTTACCTTGAGATGTTACCTTAGACACCATCAGAATGTTGGCCTATCAATAGTATCTAGCCCTTGGCTGGTGTAGCCGATTACATCCAACACCATCGATAGCAGATGCTAGCATGTTATTGGGCCAAGATGTTGCCTCAAACACCTTATTGGTAGGTGCTGGCCCTTTGGTGCTCAATGTTACCTCGAGCTCTTCCATGGAGGGTGCCTGGCATTTCATCCCCTGTACACCTCTTTGGTCTTTGCTAGTATGGCCAACCACATCCATGATCATCGGTGGCAGTCGCTGGCTCATTGTTACCCTGAGATGTTACCTCATACATTATCAGGATGCTAGCCTGTTAATAGCATCTGGCCCTTCGCTGGTGTTGCCAATCACATTCAACACCATTAATGATAAAAGCTAGCCTGTTGTTGTCTCAAGGTGCTACCTCAGACACCCACTGGTGGGTACTGGCCCTCGGTGCCCAGACACCTCTTTGGTAGATGCTGGTGTCACAGCTCCACTCTTAAACCAAACACCATCTGGCCTTAGACTAGGAATGAACTTCAAATGCCTAAGTCAACTTACAAAATAGGCATGCAGGCACTAAACCAACTAGAGAGGTAGAATGCACAGGCTAAGGATTGACCAGGCCCCTTTTATGTGCTATAGATCCTGAAGGCTTTCTATATGGTTCTAGTTTGGCCTTACTCCCTGGGAGTGCCTTGGTGCAGTGTGGGAATGTTTTAGGCTTGGTTTCGGTGCTGTATACAAGCCTGACTTAGGGGCAGGTGGTCTGGACACTTTTACCATGACTATTGCTAGAACCGCCACCTCTGTGTCTAGTGCTCAAGCTTTGGTCACTGGTATGCGGGTTTCAGCTTTTGGTGTGCACACTTAAGGTGTGACACTTACACTTGATGCAAATTGTTACCTCGGACACCTTTGAGTCTAACTTGTGCCTGCACCTCGATCATCAGTGCCCACACTTAGGTCTAATCGTGTGCTCATACCATTCACCAGCACTTGTACCTAGGCTTAGCTCAATTCTGTCAAACCTAAACACCGTGCCTGAGCCTTTGGAGTCTTAATCACTACCCGCACTACTGTCTCGATCTAGTTCCCTTGACTTGCATCTCGAGTAGGCTTCAAGGTTTGGTCCCTTGGGCTATTGGACCCTGTCTCACCAGAACCCCAAGGCCAGTCCTAGCTTGCTTGCTAACCATGAAACATGTCCTTGCCTCGACCACTGTCGAGACATGTTGGCCCTTGGTCTTGGCACACACCTCAATCACCATTAGCATATGATGGCCCTTTGTGTGGGCTATTTTGTCAAACACCATCGGCACATGCTGGGTCACAGACCAAGCGCTAGTACCCGAGCCTAGGCCTTACCCCATATGTACCACGATCGGGTAATAGGTGGGTTGACACATCCTCATATTTTTATCATGCCAAAGCCATTTTTATGGTTTGTGAATTTATATGAGCGCTCCCAGTGCCTGTGTAACATGCTTAGGTGTCTTAAGCCTGGGCTGAGCACCATACATGCCACAATTAGATGATAGGTAGTTTTAGGTGCATCTTCATATTTCTACCATGCCAATGCCATTTTTATGGCTTGTAAATTCATACAGTGGTTCCCTAAGCCTTCATGTGAAGCTTCATGGCAAGATGACTAGTTTTTTATTTTTCATGATTTTTTAAATTTTTTACAGTTCATGATTTTTTAAAATTTTTTTAGAGGAGTTTTGCCCCCAAATTTGGTAAACTTGATCCCTGTATTTCTTTTGGCATGCATAAAAAAATTTAGCTAAAAAATCAAAGTGTAGAAGATTTTGTGGTCATTTTAAAAAATTGTCACCATTTCAAACACTTGAATGGCTAGTGGCAGCAAACCTATAAAAGCTCAAATGCTCTTTAAGGTGGTATGACTTCTCGAGGTTACATATGGGATAGGGGGTAAATATAAGGGACAAGTACTAACAACCATCGCACATCATGTGCACACACCCCCTACCCCGTACTCGAAATCATCAGAACCCACATACCACCGATCAGGTTTTCTAATGATGCTTCAGTGATGTCCAGCAATGGTGCCTTAGGAAAAAATGTGGTACCAGCACATTCTTGAGCCCAACATGTGCACCATGGCCCAAAATCAAACTTTGACCAAGGTCTCGACCATCAACAGCATATGTTGGAGTATGGTGCGGGCACATGCATCAACCATCATTGGCACAAGCTGGCCTTCGATATGGTCAATTGCCTAGAACCACCATTAGCACAAGCTAGCCCCTGGCATGGGCACTTGCCTCGACCACCATTGGCATATCCATGCCTCAATCTACATTGACATAATCTGTAATCAGTGTGAGCACATACGTCAACCATTATTGGCACAAGCCAACCCTTAGTACGGGCACTTGCCTTGACCACCATCGGCACATGCCATGTCTCGATTAGCATTAACAAAAGATGGCCTTTGGGGTCATCCATGCCTGATCATACTCATAACCGCATTAGGTCTCCAAGTTGAATAGCCTTTGGTTGATGGAAAAATGTAGGCAAGGGAAGTCATCAAAATGGATCCGTAACCTCGAAAAAAAGATTGGCTCCAAGGGATGGGCATGGACGTTCCAGCCTGAACCTGATCATCAGTGCCTACACCTAGGTCTGACTGTGTGCCCTACACCTAGGCCTGGCTTAATTTTGCTGAACCTAAACACTGTGCTTGTGCCTTCGAAGTCCTGATCATTGCCCATACCACTGTCCTTGATCTAGTTCCCTTGACCTGTGTCGAGTAGGCCTTAAGGCTTGGTCCCCTAGGTTGTCGGACCCTATCATGCTAGAACCTAAAGGCCAGTCCTAGCTTCCTTACTGATCATGATTCATGCCCTTGCCTTAACCACCATCGGGACATGTTGGCCCTTCGTCTTGGCTCATGCCTTAACCACCATCAGTATATATTGGCCCTTTATATGAACAGTTCCCTCGAACACCATTGCCACAAGCTGGGTTATACACCAAGTGTTAGCACCTGGGGTTCGATTTTTAGTACTTGCCTCAAACTCCATTGCCACACCCTAGCCCCTAATGTGGGTTGTTCCCTCGAATGCCATGATAGTGTTTGGCCCTTAGCTGGTGTAGCCAATCACGCCCAACATGATCAATGGCAAATGTTGGCCCGTTATTGCCTCAAGATGTTACCTCAGACACCTTTCTGGTGAGTACTAGCCTCTTAGTGCTCGATGTTGCCTTAAGCTCCTCTTTGATGGGTGCTTGGTGTTTGATCCCTTGAACAGCTTTTTAGTCCTCGATTCGTGCGACTAATGGCATCCATCACGATCGATGGTAGATGCTAGCACATTGTTACCTCGAGATGTTACCTTAGACACCATCGATATATTGGTCTGTTAACAGCTTCTGACCCTTAGCTGGTGCAGCCAATCATATCTAACACCATCAACGATAGATGTTGGCCCATTGTTACTTTTGGATGTTGCCTCAAACACCTCTATTTTGGGTGCGGGACCCTCGATGCCTAATGTTGCCTTGAGCTCCTCCTTAATGAGTGCTTGGCACTTGATCCCCCAAACACTTCTTTGGTCTTTGGCTGGTACAGCCAATCGTGTCCAACATAATCAATGACAGATGCTGGCTTGTTGTTACCCTAGGATTTTGCTCTGAAAACCTCCCTAATGGGTTTTGACCCCTCGGTGCCTGATGTTAACTCAAGAGCCTCCTTGACAGGTGGCCTAGTGCTTGATCCCTCAAACACCTCTTTGGTCCTTGGTTGGTGTAGCCAATCACATCCACAACCATCGACAACAGAAGCTGGCCTATTGTTGCCTTGAGATGTTACCTCGAACAACATCAGGATGCTAGCCCGTTGATAGAATCTGGCCCTTGGTTGGTGCAGGCAATTACGTTCAACACCATCGGTGGCAGATGCTAGCCCGTTGTTGCCTTGGGATGTTGCCTTAGACACCTTCCTTATTGGTGATGGCCTATCGGTGCCAAATGTTGCCTCAAGATCCTCTTTGGTGGATGCCTAGCACTTATCCCCTGAATAACTCTTTGGTCTTTGGCTAGTATGGCCAATCACGTCCACCGCCATAGGTGGCAGATGCTAGCCCGTTGTTACCTCGAGGTGTTGTTTGGGACACAATCAAGATGCTAGCCTATCAATAGCGTCTGGCCCTTGGCTAGTGTGGCCAATTGTATCCAACACCATCGATGGCAGATACTAGGCCGTTATTACCTTAGGATATTACCTCTAGCTCTTCTTTGGTGGGTGCTTAGTGCTTGATCCCTTGAACATCTCTTTTATACTTAGCTGGTGCAACCAATCGCATCTACCACCTTTGGTGGCAGATGTTGGCCCATTATTGCCCTAGGATGTTGCCTCGAACACAATCGAGATGCTGGCCCATTGACAGCATTTGGGCCTTGGCTGGTGCGACCAATCGCATCCAACAACATCGGTGGCAGATACTAGCTCGTTGTTACCCTGAAATGTTACCTCAAACACCATCAGGATACTGGCTCATCTATAGCATCTGGCCCATGGCTAGTGTAGCCAATCATGTCCAACACCATTGGTAGTAGATGCTAGCCTGTTCTTGCTATTGGACACCTTTCTGGTAGGTATTGTCCCCTTGGTACTTGTTGTTGCCCCGAGCTGTTCTTTAGCAAGAGCCTAGCATTTGATCCCTTGAACACCTTTTTAGCCCTTGCTTGGTGCAGCCAATCACATCCACCATCAATAGTGACAGATGCTAGCCAATTGTTACCCCGAGATGTTACCTCAGACCCTATTGGGATGCTAGCCTATCGATAGTGTTTGGCCCTTAAATGGTGTGACCAATCATGTCCAATACCATTGGCTATAGATGTGGCTCGTTCTTGCCTTGGGATGTTACTGTAGACACCTCCCTAATGGGTGCTTGCCCCTCTGTGCCCGATGTTGCCTTAAGCTCTTCCTTAGTGGGCAGCCTGGCATTTTATCCCCTGAACACCTCTTTCATCCTTGGCTGGTGCTACCAATCATGTCCACCACCAATGATGATAGATGCTAGCCTGTTGTTACCTCGGGATGTTGCCTCAAACACTATCAGGATACTGGCCCATCGATTGTATCTGGCTTTTGGCTTGTGCGACCAATTACGTCTAACACCATCGATAGTAGATGCTGGCCCATCTTTACCTTGAGATGTTTCTTTAGACATCTCTCTAACAGGTGTTGGCCCCTCAGTGCCCTATGTTGCCTCAAGCTCCTTCTTGCGCGGGCGCCTAGCATTTAATCCCCCAAACACTTTTTTGGTATTTGGATGGTTCAACCAATCGCATCCACTAACATTAACTACAGATGCTAGCCTATTGTTACCCCAAGATGTTGTCTCGACACCATTAGGATACTGGCCCATCGACAGCATCTGGCCCTTTGTTGGTGTGGCCAATCGTGTCCAACACCATCAGTCATAGATGCTAGCCTATTGTTGTATCAAGATGTTGCTTCAGACACCTCTTTGGTGGATGCTGGCCTCTCGATGCCCAATTTACCTTGAGCTCCTCCTTGACGGGTGCCTGGCACTTGATCCCCCAAACACCTCTTTAGTCTTTGGCTAGTCCGTCCAATCGCGTCCACCACCATCAATGATCGACACTAGCCTGTTGTTGCCATAGGGTGTCTGGATGCTGGCCTGTCGATAGTGTCTGGCTCTTAGCTAGTTGATGTCTAACAGCATCAATGATAGATGTTGGCCTGTTGTTGTCCCAAGATGTTACCATCGACACCTCTTTGGCAGGTGATGGCCACTCAATGCCCTAAACACCTCTTTGGTAGAGGTTGGCGTCACAAGTACCTTTCTTAAACCAAACATCATGCAACTTTAGACTGAGAATGAACTCTATATTCCTAAGTCACCCTATGAAACAAGTGTGCGAGCACTAAACCAACCAGAGAGGCAGAATGTGCAAGCTAAATATTAACCAGGACCTCTTTTGTGTGCTGTAGGTCTTGAAGGCTTTCTATATCATTTTGGTTTAGCCACACTCCTTGGGATCGCCTGGGTACAATGTGAGCATGTTGTGGGCTTGGTCTCGGTGCTACAGATAGGCCTAATTTGGGGGTGGGCAGTCTAGATGCTTGTACCATGACTATTGCTAGAACCCCTGCCTCTGTGTCTAGTGTTTGAGCCTTGCTTGTTGATGCATGAGTCTCAACTCTTGCTGGGCACACCAAGGGCATGATACTGGCACTTGGTGTGGATTGTTTTCTTGGACACCCTTGGGTCTAACCTGTGCCCAAACCTGGGTCTGACTGTGTGCTCACTCACCGCTCACTAGCCCTTGCACCTAGGCCTGGCTCAATTTTGTCGAACCTAAATAGCATTCCTGAGCCTCTGAAGTCCTGATCACTACTTGCACCATTATCCTAGTCTAGTTCCCTTGACTTACACCTCAATTAGGCCTCAAGACTTTATCTTTTAGGTTGTCAGACCTTGTCCCGTTAGAACCCTAAGGCTAGTCCTAGCTTACTTGCTGATTGTGACATATGCCCTTGCCTCGATTGCATCGGGACATGTTGGCCCTTGGTCTTAGCACATACTTTGATCACAATCAATACATGCTAGCCTTTTGTGCTGGTAGTTCCCTTGAACACCATCAACACATGCTAGGTCGTGCACTAAGCACTCGTACCTGGGCCCGAGCTACACACCATGCGCACCACAATCGAGTAGTAGGTGGATTCGAACACATCCTCATATTTTTATTGTGCCAAAGCCATTTTTATGGCCTATGAATTCATATGAGCACTCCCCACTGCCCGCGCACCATGCACGGGTGTCCTTAGCCCAGGTCGAGCACCATGTATGCCATAATCAGACAGTGGGTAGGTATAGATGAATCTTCATATTTCTACCATGCCAATGCTATTTTTATGGCTTGTAAAATCATACAATTGTCCCCCTTCATGTGAAGTTTCATAGCAAGATGACTTATTTTTTATTTTTCACGATTTTTGAAATTTCTTACAGTTTGGGATTTTCTTAAATTCTTTTAGAAGGAGTTTTGGCCCCAAAATTGGTAGACCTGATCCTTGTATTTTTGTTGGCATGCACAAAAAAATTCAGCTAAAAAATCGAAGTGTAGAAGATTTAATGGCCATTTGAAAAAAAGTGTCCTCATTTTAGACACTTGAACGGCTACTGACAACAAACCTATTAAAGCTCAAATACGCTTTAAAGGGGGTGTGAGTTCTTGAGGTTGCATGCAAGATAGGGGGCCAATCTAAGTGCCAAGTACTAGCACCCATCACACATCATATGCACACACCCCTCGCCCCTTACCTTCAATCGCTGGAACCCTCTTGTCGTAAGTCAAGTTCTCTGGCAACACTTCGACGATGCTTTGGCAATGGTGGCTTGGGCAAAAAAATGTGGCACCAGCACATGCTTGAGCCCAGCATGTGCATCATGGCCCAAAATGAAACTTTAACCAAGGTCTCGACCATCAACAGCACATGCTAGAGTACGATGTGGGCACATGCATCGACCATCATAGGCACAAGCTAGCCTTTGGTGTGGGCAACTGCCTTAACCACCATTAGCATAAGCTGGCCCTTGGTATGGGCACTTGCCTCGACCACCATCGGCACAAGCATGCCTCAATCTACATCATCATAATCTAGAACCAATGCGAGCACATGCCTCGAGCACCATCGACATAAGCCAACCTTTGGTATGGGTACTTGGCTTAACCACCATTGGCACGTGCCATGCCTCGATCAGCATCAATAGAAGATGGCCCTTAGTGCCATCCTTAATCGGTCGTACTCATAACTACATTAGGTCTCCAAAAAAAATAGCCTCCGGTCGATGGAAAAATGTAGGCAAAGAAAGTTGGCAAAATGGATCCATAACCTTGGGAAAAGGATTGGCTCTGAGGGCTAGACATTGGGGTCCCAGTCCCAAACCTGATCATCAAGGCTTGCACTTGTGTTTGACTGTGTGCTCTGCACCTGGGCCTGGCTTAATTATACTAAACTTGAACACCGTGTTTGAGCCTTGGAGTCCTGATCACTGCCCATACCACTGTCCAAGTCTATTTCCCTTGACTTACACCTCAAGTAGGCCTTAAGGCCTAGTCCCTTGGGTTATTGGACCATGTCTTGCTAGAATCCCTGGGCCAGTCCCAGCTTGCTTGTTGACTGTGACACATGCCCTTGCCTCGACCAGCAATGGGACATGTTGGCCTTTCGTCTCGACACATGTCTCAACCACCATCAGCATATGCTGGCCCTTTATGTAGGTAGTTACCTCGAACAACATTAGCACATGTTGGGTCATGCACCAAGTGCCCGTACCTGGGCTTAGGTGTTTGACACTTGCCTCGAAATCCGTCACCACACACTGGCCCTCGGTGCGGGTTACTACCTTGCATATCATCGATAACGTCTATCACTTGGCTGGTGTTGTGGTAGATGCTGGCTTGTTGTTGCCTCAGGATGTTGCCTCTAACATCTTCTTGGCAAGTGCTGGCCCCGTAGAGCCTGAGGTTACCTTGAGCTCCTCTTTGACGAGTGCCTAGTGCTTGAACCCCTGGACACCTCTTTAGTCCTTGGTTGGTGTGACCAATCGCGTCCACCAACATTAGCAGCAAATGCTAGCCCTTTGTTGTCCCGAGATGTTACCTCACACACCATTAGGATACTGGTCTATCAATAGTGTCTGGCCTTTGGCCAGTGTGGCCAATATCCAACACTCATGCTGGCATATGCTGGCCTGTTGTTGCCTCGAGATGTTTCTTCGGACACCTCTTTGGTTGGTGCTGGCCCCTCAATGCCAAATGTTGCCTCGAGCTCCTCTTTAGCGGGTGCTAGGCACTTGATCCCTAGAGCACCCTTTTCATCCTTGGCTGATAAGGCCAATCACGTCTACCACCATCGATGGCAGATGATGGCCCATTGCTGCCCCAGGATGTTACCTCTAACACCATCGAGATGCTAGCCTGTCGATAGCATCTGGCCCTTAGCTAGTGCAACCAATCGCATCCAACACCATCAGTGACAAATGCTAGCCTGTTGTTGCCTTGGAATGTTGCCTCAAGCACCTCTTTAGCGAATGCTAGCCCTTCAGTGCTCGATGTTGCCTCGAGTTATTCTGTGGTGAATGCTTGGTGCTTGATCCCTCAAACACCTCTTTGGTCATTAGCTAGTGTGGCCAATCACGTCCACCACCATCGATGATAGATGCTGGCACATTGTTGCCCTAGGATGTTACCCCAAACACCATTAGGATGCTGGCACATTGTTGCCCTAGGTTGTTACCCCAAACACCATTAGGATGCTGGCCCATTTATAGCATCTGGCCTTTGGTTGGTGTGGCCAATCGCGTCCAACACCATCGATCATAGATGCTGGCCCATTATTACCCCAAGATGTTACCTTCGACACCTTCTTGGTTGGTGCTGGCCCCTCGGTGCCCGATGCTACCTTGAGCTCTTCCTTGGTGGGTAGCCTGGCACTTGATTGCCCAAGCAACTCTTTAGTCTTTGGCTGGTGCAACCAATCATGTCCACCACCATTAATGGCAGATGCTGGACCATTGTTGCCCCAGAAAGTTAACTTAGACACCATCAGGATGCTAGCCCATCAATAACATATGAACATTGGTTGCTGTAGCCAATCATATCCAACACCATCAATGGTAGATGCTAGACCATTGTTGCTTCGAGAAGTTCCCTCAAACACCTTTATGGTAGGTACTAACCTCTCGGTGCCTGATGTTGTCTTGAGCTCTTCCTTGGTAGGTGCTTGGTGCTTGATCCCCCAATCACTTCTTTTATCCTTGGCTATTATGGCCAATCGCATCCACTACCACGGTGGCAAATGCTAGCCCGTTGTTACCCCAAGATGTTACCTCATGCACTATCAGGATGCTAGCCCATCAAGAACATCTAGCTCTTGGTTGGTGTGGCCAATCATGTCCAACACCATTGATAGTAGATGCAGTCTTGTTGTTACCCTGAGATGTTGCCTATGACACCTTTATGGTAGGTGCTGGCCCCTTAGTGCCAAATATTACCTCAATCTCCTTCCTGACAGGTGCTTGGCACTTGATCCCCTAAATACCTCTTTAACTTTTGGCTGGGGTGGCCAATCATGTCCTCCACAATTGACAGTAGATACTATATCGTTGTTCCCATCTTAGACACTATCGACATGCTAGCCTGTTGATAGCATTTGGCCCTTGGTTGGTGTGACCAATCGCATCCAACACCATCAATGACAAATGCTAGCCCATTGTTGTTCCATGATGTTGCCTAAGACACCTTCCTGATGCGTGCTGGCCTCTTGGTGCTCAATGTTGCCTCAAGCTTCTTCTTGGCGAGTGCCTAGCGCTTGATCCACTGAACAGCTCTTTGGTCCTTGGCTAGTGCTACCAATCGTGTCTACCACCATCATGGCAAATGCTGGCCTGTTGTTGCCTCAAGATGTTACCTTGGATAACTTTTTGGCAAATGTTGGCCCCTTAGTGCCCGATGTTGCCTTGAGCTCCTCTTTGTGGGTGGTTGGTGCTTGATCCGTTGAACACCTCTTCGATCCTTGGTCGATGTGGCCAATCATGTTTGCCACCATTAACGGTAGATGCAAGCCCATTGGTGCCTCGAGATGCTACCTTAGACACCATCGGTATGGTAACCAGTTGACAATGTCTGGCTCTTGACTGGTGTGGCAAATGGCATCCAACACCATTAGCAGCACATGTTGGCCCACTATTGCTCCAGGATGTTGCCTCTGACACCTCCCTGGTGGGTACTTGCCCTTCAATGCCCGATGTTGCCTTAAGCTCTTCTTTGACAAGCGACCTGGCACTTGATTGCCCAAACAACTCTTTGGTTTTTAGCTAGTGCAACCAATCACATCCACCACCATCAGTGGTAAATGCTGGACCGTTGTTGCTCTGGGATGTTACCTTGGACACCATATGGATGCTAGCCCATCGACAGCGTCTAGCCCTTAGCTGGTGCAACCAATGCGTCCAACACCATCAGTGGTAGATGCTGGCCTGTTGTTGCCTCAGGATGTTGCCTCGGACACCTCCCTAATGGGTGCTGGCCCTTTGATGCCCCGAACACCTCTTTGGTAGATGCTGGTATCATGGGCTCCACTTTCAAACCAAACACCGTGTGGGCTTGGACTAGGAATGAACTCTGCATGCCTAAATTAGCTTGTAAACACAAGCGTGCGGGCACTAAACCAACCAGAGAGGTAGAATGCGCAAGCTAAGGATTGACCAGGCCCCTCTTTGTGTGCTATAGTTTATATGTTTTTCATTTGGGCCCACTCCCTAGGAGCACCTAGGTGTGGTGAGGGCATATTGTGGGCTTGGTTTTGGTGCGGTGGATAGGCTTGACATAGAGGCGAGTGGTCTGGATGCTTCTACCATGACTATTGCTGGAACCTCTTCCTTTGTCTCTAGTGCTTAAGCCTTGGACACTAGTGCGTGGGTCTCTACTCTTGGTGCGCACACCCAGAGGGAGACATTGGCACTTGGTATGGATTATTACCTTAGACACCCCTGGGTGGACCTGTGCCTGTACCTCAATCATCAGTGCCTGCAACTGGGTTTGACTGTGTGCTCACGCAGCACCCTCCAACACCTGCACCTAGGCCTGGCTTAATATTGTCAAACCTAAACACTGTGCTTGAGCCTCTGGAGTCCTGATCATTGCATGCACCACTGTCCCAGTCTAGTTCCCTTGATCTACGCCTCGAGTATGCCTCAAGGCCCAGTTTTTTGGGCTATTAAACCATATCTTGCTAGAACCCCAAGGCCAATCCAAGCTTGCTTATTGATTGTGATGCATGCCTTTGCCTCGATCACCATCGGCACATCTGGCCCTTTGTATGGGTAGTTCCCTTGAACACCATTGGCATATGCTATGTCGCAAACCAAGTGCCTATACCAGAGCCCAGGTCATGCACAATACGTACCATGATCGAGCAATAGGTGGGTTTGGACACATCCTTATATTTGTACCATACCAAAGCCATTTTTATGGCTTGTGAATTCATATGAGCACTCCTAGCAACCGCACAACATGCGCAAGTGTCCTTAGCCCGAGTCAAGCACCATGCACACCACGACCAAACAATGGGTGGGTTTAGGCACATCGTCATAATTTTACCATGCCAATGCCATTTTTATGGCTTGTAAATTCATACAATGGTCCCCTAAGCCTTCATGTCAAGTTTCATGGCAAGATGACTCATTTTCTATTTTTCATGATTTTTGAAATTTTTTTGGTTTGGGATTTTTTAAAATTTTTTAGGAGGAGTTTTGGCCCAAATTTTGGTAGATCTGATCCTTGTATTTTTGTTGGTATGAATAAAAAATTTCAGTTAAAAAATCAAAGTGTAGAAGATTTTATGGCCATTTGAAAAAAGTGTCCCAATTTTAGATACTAGAATGGCTACAGGCAGCAAACCTATAAAAGCTTAATGCTTTTTAAGCGGGTGTGAGTTCTCGAGGTTGCATGTGGGATCAAGGGCCAATATAAGGGCCAAGTACCAGCACCCATCACACATCATGTGAGCACACCCCTCACCCGTAATTGTCAGAACCCCGATGCCATCGATCAGGTTCTCCAACGATGCTCTAGTGATGTTTTGGCAATGGTGCCCTAGGCAAAAAAAAGTGGCACCAGCACATGTTTAAGCCCAAAATGTTTACCATGGCCCAAAATCAAACTTCAGCCTAGGTCTTAAACATCAATGGTACATGTTGGTGTATGGTGCAGGCACATGCATCGACCATCAATGGCACAAGCTGGCCTTTAGTATGGACAATTGCCTTGACCACCATCATCACAAGCTGCCCTTTGGTATAGGCACTTGCCTTAACCACCATTGGCATGTGCATGCCTTGATCCACTTCGACATAATCTAGAACCGATATGGGCACATGCCTCAACCACCATTGGCACAAGCTGGCCCTCGATACGGGCACTTGTCATGACCACCATCAGTATGTATCATGCCTCGATCAGCATCGATAAAAGATGGCCTTGGTGTCATTTGCACCTGATCATATTCATAACCGCATCAGGTCTCCAAGGTGAATAGCCTTTGGTTGATGGAACAATGTAGGTAAGGGAAGTCAACAAAATGGATCAGTAACCTCGGGAAAAGGATTGGCCTCTGAGAGTTAGGCACGGGGGTCCTAGTCCTAAACTTGATCATTAATGCTCACACTTGGGTTTGACTATGGGCCCCACACCTAGACCCAGCTCAATTATGCTTAACCTGAACACCATGCTTGAGCCTATAGAGTCTTGATCACTACCCACGCCACTATCTCGATCCATTTCCCTTGACCTGTACCGTGAGTAGGCCTCAAGGCCTGGTCCACTTGGCTATCGAACTCTATCTCGTTAGAACCCTAGGGTCAGTCATAGCTTGCTTGCTGACTGTGACACATGCATTTGCCTCGACCACTAACAAGATGTGTTGGCCTTCAGTCTCAGCATGGGCCTCGACCACCATTAGCACATGTTGGCTCTTTATATGGGTAGCTCTTTCGAACACCATCAGCACATGTTGGGTCACACACCAAGTGCTCGCACTGGGCTCGAGTGTTTGGCATTTACCTCAAACTCCATCACGACACATTGGCCCCAGGTGAGGGCTATTGCATTAAACGTCATTGACAGCATCTGGCCCGATGTTACCTTGAGCTCATCCTTGGTGACTACCTTGCACTTGATCCCTTAAACACCTCTTTCATCCCTAGCTGGTGCAACCAATTGCATCTACCACCATCGACGGCAGATGCTAGCCTATTGTTGCCTCAAGATGTTGCCTCAAACACCATCGAGAAGTTAGCCCATCGATAGCATCTAGCCAATGCCTAGTGTGGCCAATCACGTCTAATACCATTAATGATAGAAACTGGCCTATTGTTGCCTCAGACACCTCCTTGGCAGGCACTTGGCCCTCATTAACCAATGTTGCCCCGAGCTTTTCCTTGGTGGGTGCCTGGCACTTGGTTCCCTGAACACCTTTTTGGTCCTAGGCTAGTGTGGCCAATCACATCCACCATCATCGGTGACAGACACTAGCCTATTGTTGCCCTAGGATGTTACCTCGGTCATCATCAGGATACTGGCCCATCGACAACAACTGGCCCTTGATTGGTGCAGCCAATCATATCCAATACCATTGATGGTAGATGCTGGCCTATTGTTCCCTGGGATGTTGCCTCGAACACTGCTTGGGCAGGTGCTAGCCCCTCAATGCTTGATCCTCAGAACACCTCTTTGGTCTTTGACTAGTGCAGCCAATCACATCCACCATCATCGGTGGTAGATGATGGCCTGTTGTTACCCAAAGATATTGCCTCAGACACCTTTATGGCAAGTGCTAGCCCTTCGGAGCTTGATGTTGCCTCATTCTTCTCTTTGGTGGGTAGCCAGGTGTTTAATCCCCCAAACACCTTTTTTATCCTTGGCTGGTGTGGCCAAATGCATCTACAACCATCAACAGTAAATGCTGGCTTGTTGTTACCCCAAGATGTTGCCTCGAACACTATTAGGATGCTAGCTTGACAATAGCATCTGGCCTTTGGCTAGTGTAGCCAATTGTGTCCAACATCATTGACTGTAAATGCTGGCCCGTTGTTGCTCCGAGATGTTGGCTTGAACATTTTCCTAATGGGTGTTAGCCCCTCGATGCCCGATGTTTCCTCGAGCTCTTTTTAGTGGGTGCATGGTGCTTGATCTCTCGAACACCTCTTTGGTCTTTGGCTAGTATGGCCAATCGTGTCAACCACCATCGACAATAGATGCTAGCCCATTGTTCCCTCCAGATGTTACCTCAAACACCAATGAGATGTTGGCCCATCGATAGCGTTTGGCCCTTGGCTAGTGCAGCCAATCACGTCCAACACCATCGGCGGTAGATGCTACCCCGTTGTTGCCTTGGGATGCTCCCATAAAAACCTCCCTGGTAGGTGATGGCCCCTTTCTGTTAGATATTACCTCGAGCTCTTTCTTGAAGGGTGCCTGGTGCTTGATCCCTCAAGCACCTCTTTGGTCCTTAGCTAGTGCGGCTAATCGCATCCACCACCATCGGTTGTAGATGCTGGCCTGCTATTGCCTTAGGATATTACCTCAGACACCATTGGGATGCTGGCCTATCTATAGCGTCTGGCCTTTGGCTGGTGCAGCAATCGCATCCAACACCATCAACGACAAAAGCTGGCCATGTTGTTACCCTAAGATGTTACTTCGGACACCTCTTATGCGGAAGCTTGCCCCTCAGTGCTTGTTGTTGCCTTGAACTTCTTCTTGTCAGGTGCCTGGTGCTTGATCCCCCGAACACCTTTTTGGTCATTGACTGGTGTAGCCAATTACGTCCACCACCATCAACGACAGATGTTGGCCCTTTGTTGCCTCGGAGGGTTACCTCAAACACCATCAAGTTGCTTACCCATCGACAGCATCTGATGTTTGGTTGGTGGGGCCAATCATGTCCAACACCATCAGTGGTAGATGTTGGCCCATTATTGCCCTAGAATATTACCTTGGACACCTCTTTGGCAGGTGCTAGCCCTTCGGTGCCCAATGTTGCCTCGAGCTCCTCTTTGTAGGATAGCCTAGTGCTTGATCCCCCGAACACCTCTTCGGTCCTTGGTTAGTGTGACCAATAGCATCCACCACCATCGACGACAGACGCTAGCCTATTATTGCCTCAAGATGTTGCCTTAGACTCCATCAGGATGCTACCTATTGACAGTGCTTGCTTCTTGGCTGGTATGGCCAAACATATCCAACACCATCGATTACAGATGCTAGCCTATGGTTACCCTAAGATGTTGCCTTAGACACCTTCCTAACTGGTGCTGGTCCTTCTATGCCTAATGTTGCCTTGAGCTATTCCTTGGTGAGAGTTTGGTGCTTGATCCCTCGAACACCTCTTTGGACCTTGGCTAGTGCAACCAATTGCATCCACCATCATTAATAGTTGATGCTGGCCAATGTTACCTCGAGATGCTCAGACACCATTAGGATGCTGACCCATCGATAGTGTCGGGCCCTTTACCAGTGTGGCCAATCGCTTCCAACACCATCAATAATAGATGTTGGCCCATTATTACCTTAGGATGTTGCCTCGAACACCTCATTGATGGGTGCCTGGCACTTTATCCCCTAAACACCTTTTTGGTCCTTGGCTGGTGTGGCTAATCATGTCCACCACAATCGGTGGTAGATGCTGGCTCGTTGTTACCTTGAGATGTTACCTTAGACACTATCAGGATGCTGGCCTATTGGCAACGTCTAGCCATTGGCTATAGCGACCAATCACGTCCAACACCATCGGTGGTAGATGCTGGCTTGTTGTTGCCCCAAGATGTTGTGTTTGCCATCTCCCTAGTAAGTGCTTGCCTTTCAGTGCCCGATGTTGCCTCGGGTACCTCCTTAGAGGGTGGCCTATTGCTTGATCCCTCAATCACCTCTTTGATCCTTGGTTGGTCTGACCAATTGCATCCACCACCATCGGTGATAGATGCTACCCCATTATTGCCTTGGGATGTTTCCTTTGACACCACTGGGATGTTAGCTTGTCAATGGCATCTGGCCCTTGGCTGGTGTAACCAATCACGTCCAACACCATTAGTGGTAGATGCTACCCCGCTGCTACTTTTGAATATTGCCTCGAACACCTTCTGGTGGGTGTTAGCCCTTTAGGGCCTGATGTTGCCTTGAGCTCTTCCTTATAGGGAGCATAGAGCATGACCCCCAAACACCTCTTTGGTCTTTGGCTGGTTTGGCCAATCGCATCCACCACCATCGATGGTAGATGCTGGCCCATTGTTACCTCAAGATGTTGCCTCAGACACTATCGAGATGTTGGCCTATCGATAGTGTCTAGCCAATGGCTGGTGCGGCCAATCGTATCCAATACCATTGATGATAGAAGCTAGCCCATTGTTGCTTTGGGTTGTTACCTCGAACACCTCCTTGGTAGGTGCTAGCCCCTCATTACCCGATGTTGTCTCGAGCTCTTCCTTGGTGGGTGCCTGGCACTTGTTTCCTCGAACACCACTTTGGTCTTAGGCTAGTACGACCAATCGCATCCACCCTAATCGATGGTAAACGCTGGCCCGTTGTTACCCCGGGATGTTACCTTGGTCACCATCAGGATCCTAGCCCGTTAATAGCATTTGGCCTTTGGTTGGTGCCACCAATCACATCCAACACCATCGATGGTAGATGCTGGCCTGTTGTTACCCTAAGATGATGCCTTAGACACCTTTCAAGCGGGTGCCGGCCCCTCGATTCTCGATGTTACCTCGAGCTCTTCCTTGGTGGGTGCCTGGCACTTGATTCCCAGAACACCTCTTTGGTCTTTAGCTAGTGCGACCAATCACATCCACCACCATCTATGGCAGATGCTGGCCCATTATTGCCTTGAGATGCTACTTCAGACACCTTCAAGGTAAGTGCTAGCCCCTCAGTGCTCGATGTTGCCTTGAGCTTTTCCTTAATGGGCAGCCAAGCGCTTAATCCCCCAAACACCTCATTGGACCTTAGTTGGTATGGCCAAATGCATCCACCACTATCGACGACAAATGTTGGGTCATTGTTACCCCGAGATGTTACCCTGAACACCATTGGGATGCTATTCCATTGACAGCATTTGGTCCTTAGCTGGTGTAGCCAATCGTGTCCAACATTATAAATGACAGATGCTGGCTTGTTGTTGCCCTGGGATGTTACCTTGTACACCTCCCTAATGGCTGCTAGCCCCTCGATGCCCAATCTTGCCTTAAGTTCCTCCTTGATGGCTGCCTGGCGCTTGATCCCTCGAACATCTGTTTGGTCCTTGGCTGGTGTGGCCAATTGAGTCCACCACCATCTACGGTAGATGCTATCCTATTGTTCCCTAGGGATGTTACCTTGGACATCATCAAGATGCTAGTCCGTCGATAGCATTTGGCCCTTGGCTAGTGTGACCAATCATGTCCAACATCATTGGTGGTAGATGCTAGCCCATTGTTGCCTTGAGACATTCCCACAGACTCCTTTCTGGCATGTGCTGGCCCCTAAGTGCCTAATTCTTACAGATGCTGGCCCCTCGATGCTCGATCTTACCTTAAGCTCCTCATTGGTTGATGCCTAGCACTTGATCCCCCGAACACCTCTTTGGTTCTTAGTTGGTGCAGCCAACCATGTCCACCACCATTAGTGGCAGTTGCTAGCTCGTTGTTACCCTAAAATGTTACCTCAGACACCATCGAGATGCTAGCCCATTGATAGTGCCTAGCCCTTGGCTGGTGTAGCCAATTACATCCAACACCATTAGTGACAAATGCTATCCTGTTGTTGCCCCAGGATGTTCCTCAAACACCTCCTTGGCAGGTGTTGGCCCCTCAGTGCTCGATGTTGCCTTAAGCTCCTCCTTGGTGGGTGCTAAACGCTTAATCCCCCTAACACCTCTTTGGTCTTTGGCTACTGTGGCCAATTGAGTCCACCACCATCGATGACAGATGTTGGCCCATTATTCCCCCGAGATGTTACCATGCACACCATCAAGACGCTGGCCCATCAACAACATTTGGCCCTCAGTTAGTGTGGCCAATCACATCCAACACCATCGATAGCAAATGCTGGCCCATTTTTGCCTTGGGATGTTACCTTAAACACCTCTCTAGCGGGTGCTAGCCCTTCGGTGTCTGATGTTGCCTCAAGCTCCTTCTTGGTGGGTGCCTAGCACTTGATGCCCCGAATACCTCTTTGGTCCTTGGCTAGTGTGACCAATCACATCCACCACCATCAGTGGCAAATGCTAGCCCCTTGTTGCCCTGGGATGTTACCTCAGACACTATCAAGATGTTGGCTCGTTGAAAGTGTTTAGGCCTTGTTTGTGTGGCCAATCACGTCTTACACCATCGATGATAGGTGAAGCTCGTTGTTGCCCTAAGATGTTGCTTCAGACACCATCGAGATGCTAGCCCATTGATAACGTCTGGCCTTTGGCTCGTGCGATCAATTGCATC
The DNA here is from genome assembly GCF_002303985.1 of Durio zibethinus. The sequence goes on along the minus strand of NW_019167938.1, from coordinate 15,292,607 downwards.
CAACACCAACGATGGTAGATGCTGGCCCATTTTTACCCCGAGATGTTGCCTAGAACACCTTCCTGGTGGATGCTGGCGTCTTGGTGCCCTAGACACCTCTTTGGTAGATGCCGTTGTCATGGGCTCCACTCTTAAACCAAACACTGTGTGGCCTAAGACTGGGAATAAACTCCGTACGCCTAACTCAGCCTATGAAACAAGTGTGTGGGCACTAAACCAACTAGAGAGGTAGAATGCAGAATCTAAGGATTGACCAAGCCCCCTTTTGTGTGCTATAGATCTTGGAGGCTTTCTATATTGTTCTGGTTTGGCCCCACTCCCTGGGAGAGCCTGGGTGTGGTATGGGCTTGTTGTGGGCCTAATCTCAGTGCTATGAACATGCCTGACTTGAGGGGGGGTCTGGATGCTTCTACCATACTATTGTTGGAACCCTCTCCTCTGTGTCTAGTGCTCGAGCCTTGGCTACTGGTGCGTGGGCCTCAACTCTTAGTGCACATGCCCAGGGTGTGACATTGGCACTTGGTGCAGGTTATTGCCTCGAACACCCCTGGGTCTGACCTGTGCCCACACTTGGGTCTGACTGTGTGCTCATGCATCACTCACTAGCACATGTACCTTGGCTAGGCTCAATTTTGTCAAACTTAAACATTGTGCCTGAGCCTCTAGAGTCCTGATCACTGTTCGCACCACTATCCTGGTCTAGTTCCCTTGACCTATGCCTCGAGTAGGCCTCAAGGCTTGGTCCCCTTGGCTGTCGTACCTTGTCTTTCTAGAACCTTAGGGCCAGTCCCAGCTTGTTTTTTACCATGACACATGCCATTTCCTCGACTGCCATCGGGACATATTAGCCCTTGGTCTTGGCACATGCCTTAACCTCTATCGACATATGCTAGCCCTTTGTGCAGGCAGTTCCCTCGAACACCATCAGCACATGCTGGGTCACACATTAAATGCCTGCACCTAGGCCCGTGCTACACACCATGTGTTCCATGATCAAGTAGTTTGTGGGTTCAGACACATCCTCATATTTTTGCCAGGCCAAAGCCATTTTTGTGGCCTGTGAATTCATATGAGCCCTCCCCAGCACCCGTGCACCATGCGTCAGTGTCCTGAGCCGGGCCGAGCATTTTGCACGCCATGATCGAATGATGGGTGGGTTTAGGCGTATCTTCATATTTTTACTATGTGAATGCTATTTTTATGGCTTGTAAATTCATACAATGGTTCCCTAAGCTTTCATGTCAAGTTTCATTGCAAGATGACCCGTTTTCTATTTTTCATGATTTTTGAAATTTTTTTTGGTTCGAGATTTTTTAAAATTTTTTTAAAAGGAGTTGTCACCCCAAATTTGGTAGACCTTATTTTTTTTGGCATGCACAAAAAAATTTAGCTAAAAAATCAAAGTGTAGAAGATTTTGTGGCCATTAGAAAAAAGTGTCCCCATTTTGAACACTTGAACGACTATTGGTAGCAAACCTATAAAAGCTCAAATGCTTTTTAAGGGGGTGTGAGTTCTCGAGGTTGCATGCAAGATAAAAGGCTAATATAAGGGCCAAGTACCAGCACCCATCGTACATCATGTGCTCACACCCCTTAGCCCCCTACCATCAATCCCTAAAACCCCTATGCCAGCACCTAGGTTCTCTGGCAATGCTCCGATGATGGTACCCTAGGCAAAAAAATGTGACAACAGCACATGCTCGAGCCTAGCATGTGCACTATGGCCCAAATTTGAACTTTGACTAAGGTCTTGACCATCAATAGCGCTGCAGGCATCTGGTGCAGGCACATGCATCGACCATCATTAGCATAAGCTAGCCTTTGGTATGGGCAATTGCCCTGACCACCATCAGCACAAGCTGGCCTTTGGTATGGACACTTGCCTTGACTACCATCGGCATATGCATGCCTCAATTTGCTTTAATACAATTTGGAACTGGTGTGGGCACATCCCTCAATGATTATTGGAGCAAGCTGACCCTTGGTACGAGCACTTACCTCGACTACCATCGGCATGTGCCATGCCTTGATCAGCATCGACAGAAGATGGCCCTTGGTCCTGTCCATGCCTAGTCATACTCATGACCACATCAGGTGTCCAAGGTGAATAGCCTCTGGTCAATGGAACAATGTAGGCAACAAAAGTTGGCAAAATGGATTTGTAACCTCGGGAAAAGGATTGGCTCTGAGGGCCAGGCACAAGGGTCCCAATCTTGAACCTGATCATCAATGGTTGCACCTAGGCCTAACTGTGTGCCCTGCACCAGGGCCTGGCTTAATTCTACTGAACCTAAACAATGTGTCTAAGCCTTTGGAGTCTCGATTAGTACCTGCACCACTGTCCTGACCTAGTTCCCTCAACCTGGGCCTCGAATAGGCCTCAAGGCCTGGTAACCTAGGCTGTCAGACCCTATCCCACTAGAACCCCAGGGCCAGTCCCAGCTTGCTTGCTGACTGTGACACATGCCCTTGCCTCAACCACCATCGGGACATGTTGGCTCTTAGTCTCGATACATGCTTTAACCATCATCGGCATATGCTAGCCCTTTATACGGGTAGGTCCCTTGAACGCCATCGACACATGCTAGGTTGTGCACTAGGCTCCCACACTTAGGCTCGGGAGTTCGACACTTGCCTTGAACTCTTTCACCACATGTTGGCCCCCGATGTAGGTTGTTGCCTCAAATGCCATCGATAGCATTTGGCCCTTGGCTAGTACGGCCAATCACGTCTAACATCATCGACGATAGATGCTGGCTCATTGTTGCCCTAGGATATTGCCTCAGACACCTCTCTAGTGGGTGTTAGCCCTCCGTTGTCTGACGTTGCCTCGAGCTCTTCCTTGGTAGGTGCTTAGTGCTAGATGCCGCGAACACCTCTTTAGTCCTTGGCTGGTGTGGGCAATTGTGCACACCACTATTGGTGGCAAATGCTAGCCTGTTGTTACCCTGGGATGTTACCTCAGACATTATCGAGATGCTGGCCCATCAATAACATCTAGCCTTTGGCAGGTGTGGCCAATTGTATGCAACACCATCGGGAGCAAATGCTGGCCCATTATTACCCCGAGCTGTTACGTCGAACACCTCTCTAGTGGGTGCTAGCCCTTTGGAACCCGATGTTGCCTCGAGCTACTCCTTGGTAGGTGCCTGGCACTTGATCCCTTAAATACTTCTTTGGTCCTTGGTTGGTGTGGCTAATCATGTCCACCATCATCAACGATAGATGCTGGCCTGTTGTTGCCCTAGGATGTTGCTTCAGACTCTATCTAGATGTTGGCCCATCGATAGCATCTAGACCTTGGTTGGTGTGGCCAAACGTGTCCAACACCATTGATGGCAAATGCTAGCTCGTTGTTGCCCCAAGATGTTACCTCAGACACTTCTCTGGCAGGTGCTAGCCTTTCTATGCCCGATGTTGCCTCAAGCTCCTCTTTGGTAGGTGCCTGGCGTTTGATCCACCAAACACCTTTTTGGTCCTTAGCATGTGTGACCAATTAGTTCCACCATCTTTGATAGCATATACTAGCCTGTTCTTGCCCTAGGATGTTATCTCGGACACCATCGGAATGCTGGCCAATTGACAACATCTAGCCTTTAGCTGGTGCAACCAATCATGTCTAACTCCATCGATGGCAGATGATGGCTCGTTGTTGCCCTGGGATGTTACCATAGAGACCTCTCTAGTGGGTGCTGGCCTAGTGGTGCTCAATGTTGCCTCAAGCTCTTTTTTGGCAGGTGCCTAACACTTGATCCCTTGAACACCTCTTTGGTCTTTGGCTATTACAGCCAACCGTATCCACCACCATCAATGGCAGATGCTGACCCATTGTTGCCCAGGCATGTTGCCTCAAACACCATAAAGATGTTGGCTCATCAATAGCATCTGGCCTGTCAATAGCATCTGGCCCTTAGCTAGTGTAGCCAATCACGTCCAAGACTATCGATGGCAGTTGTTGGCCTATTGTTGCATCAAGATGTTGCCCCAGACCACTCCTTAGTAGGTGCTAGCCCTTCGGTGCAGGATGTTACCTTGAGCTCCTCCTTGGTGGGTGCCTAGCGCTTGATCCCTTGAACACCTATTTGGTCCTTGGCTGGTCTAACCAACTATGTCCACCACTATTGGTGGTAGATGCTGGCTCGTTGTTGCTACAGGATGTTACCTCTGACACTATCAAGATATTGGCCCATCAACAGTATCTGGCTCCTGGTTGGTGTGGCCAATCACATCCAACACCATTGAGGGTAGATGTTGGCTCGTTGTTACCTTAGGATATTACCTCGTACACGTCCTTGGTTGGGTGCTGGCCTTACAGTGCCTGATGTTGCCTTGAGCTCCTCCATGGTGAGTGCCTGACGCTTGATCCCTCGAACACCTCTTTGGTCATCAGTTAGTACGGCCAATCGCATCCACCAACATCGACGGTAGATGCTGGCTTGTGTTGCCCCAAGATGTTACCTAAGACACTATCAGGACATTGGCCCGTCGACAACATCTGACCTTTAGTTGGTGTGGCCAATCATGTCCAACACCAACTATGATAGATGCTAGCCCATTGTTACCCTGGGATGTTGCCTCAGACACCTCCCTATTAGGTGCTGGCCCCTCGGTGCTCGTTATTGCCTTGAGATCCTCCTTGGTGGGTGCTTGGCGCTTCAACCCCTAAACACCTCTTTGGTCCATGGCTGGTATGACCAATTGCATCCACCAAAATCAATAACAGATGCTGGCCCATTGTTGCCTCGAGTTGTTACCTCAGACACTTTTGGGATGCTAGCCCATCGACAGTATCTGGCCTTTGGTTGGTGCGACCAATCGCATCTAATGCCATCAGTGGTATATGCTAGCCCATTGTTATCCTAGGATATTGCTTCAGACACCTTCCTGGTGGGTGTTGGCCCCTCGATGCCTGAGGTTGCCTTGAGATCCTCCTTGGTGGGTGCTTGGCACTTGATCCTCTAAACACTTCTTGGTCCTTGACTAGTGTAGCCAACCACATCCACCACCATCGACGGTAGATGTTGGCGCATTGTTGCCTAGGATGTTGCCTTAGACACCATCAGGATGCTTGTCCATTGATAGCATATGGCCCTTGGCTAGCATTGCAAATTGCATCCAACATTATCAGTGGCTGATGTTGGCCTATTGTTGCCATGGGATGTTGCCCCAAGTAGCTTTTTGACGGGTGTTGGCCCCACGGTTGCCCAAGCACCTCTTTGGTAGATGTTGGTGTGATAGGCTCTACACTCAAACTAAGCATCGTACAGCATTAGACTGAGAATAAACTCCATATGCCTAAGTCAGCCCGATGTTGTCTCAAGCTCTTTATTAGCAAGTGCCCTGCACCAGATCCCTTGAACACCTATTTGGTCATTGGCTTGTGCGACCAATCGCGTCCACCACCATTGATGGTAGATGTTGGTCTATTGTTGTCCTGAGATGTTACCTATAACACCATCTGGATGCTGGCCCATTGACAGCATCTAGCCTATGGTTGCTGTAGCCAATCGCATCCAACACCATCGACAGCAGATGGTCAAGCCCAGTATGTGCACCATGGCCCAAAATGGAACTTCAACCAAAGTCTTGACCATTAATGGCACATCCTGACATATGGTGCAGGCACATGTATTGACCATCATCGACATAAGCTAGCCTTCGGAACGGGCAATTGCCTCAACCACCATTGGCATAAGCTGGCCTTTGGTACAAGAACTTACCTCGACCACCATCGGCACATGCATGCCACGATATGTATCGATACAATTAGGAACTAGTGTGGGCATATGCCTCGACCACCATTGGCACAAGCTAGCCCTTGGTATAGGCACTTGCCTCAACCACCATCGACATGTGCCATGCCTCGATCAACATTGACAAAAGATGGCCCTTGGTGCTGTTTGTGCCCAGTCTTGTTCATAACTGCATCAGGTCTCCAAGGTGAATAGGCTCTAGTGGATGGAACAATATAGGCAAGGGAATTCAACAAAATGGATTTGTAAACTTGGGAAAAGCACTGGCTTTGAAGGCTGGGCATAGGGGTTCTAGTCCTGAACGTGATCATCAGTCCCACACCTAGTCTGATTGTGTGCCTTACACTTAGGCCTGGCTCAATTCTATAGAACCTGAACACCATGTTTGAGCCATTGGAGTCTATATCACTATCCGTACCATTGTTCGAGTCTAGTTCCCTCGACCTGTGTCTCGAATAGGTCTCAAGGCTTGATCCCTTGAGTCGTCAAACCATATCTTGCTAGAACCCCAGGGCTAGTACCAGCTTGCTTGTTGGCCATGACACATGCCCTTGCCTCAACCACCATCGGGACATGTTGGCCCTTGGTCTTGAAACTTGCCTCAACCACCATCAGCCATAAATTTGTAGATCTGATCCTTGTATATTTGTTGGCATGCATAAAAAATTCAGCTAAAAAATCAAAGTGTAGAAGATTTTATGGCCATTTGAAAAAAGTGTCTCCATTTTAGACACTTGAACGACTACTGGCAGCAAACTTGTAAAAGCTCAAATGCTCTTTAAGGGGGTGTGAGTTCTCGAAGTTGAATGTGAGATCGAGGGCCAATATAAGGGACAAGTGTCATCACCCATCGCACGTCATGTGCGCATACCACTTCACCCCTTACCTAATGTCAGAACCCCCATGCTGTTGATCAAGTTCTCCAATGATGATGCTCTGGTGATGGTGCCCTGAGCAAAAAAATGCAACATTAGCACTGCTCGAGCCCAGCATGTGCACCGTGGCCCAAAATCAAACTTCAGCCAAGGCCTTGACCATTAACAACACATGCTAGCGTACAGTGCGAGCACATCATTGACCATCATTGGCACAAGCTGGCCTTTGGTACAAGCAATTGCCATGGCCACCATCGACGCAAGCTGGCCCTTGGTAAGGCACTTGCTTGGACCACCATCGACACATGCATACCTCGATCTACATTGACACAATTTGGAACCAGTACCACTATCGGTACAAGCTAGCCCTTGGTATGGGCACTTACCTCGACCACCATTGGCATGTGCCATGCCTCAATCAGAATCAACAGAAGATGGCCCTTAGTGCCGTCCATGCTCAATTGTACACATAATCGCATTAGATCTCCAAGGTGAACAGCCTTTCATCGATAGAACAATGTAAGTACAGAAAGTCAAAAAAAATGGATCCATAACCTCAGAAAAGGATTGGCTCTAGGGGCCGGGCATTGGGGTCCCAGGCCCGAACTTGATCATCAGTGCCCACACTTGGGTCTGACTTGTGCCCTACACTTAGGACTGGCCCAATTCTACCAAACTTGAACAGCGTGCCCGAGCTTTTTGAGTCTTGATCACTGCCCACACCACTGTCTTAGTCTAGTTCTTTGGACTTACGCCTCAAGTAAGCCTCAAGGACTGGTCCCCTAGGTTGTTAAACCCTGTCTCGCTAGAACCCTAGGGCCAGGCCTAGCTTACTTGCTAACCGTGACACATGCTTTTGGCTCGACCACCATTACGACATGTTGGCCCTTGGTCTCAGCAGTTGTCCTCAACCACCATTGGCACATGGCCCTTTATGCAGGTACTTCCCTTGAACATCATTGGCATAGGCTAGGTCACACACCAAACACCAAGCACCTGCACCTGGGCTTAGGTGTTCAGCACTTGCCTTGAACTCCATCACCACATGCTGGCCCTTGATGCAGGTTGTTGCCTAGAATGCATTCGATAACATCTGGCCCATTGCTGGTGTGGCCAATCATGTCTAACACCATTGGTGGCAGATGCTGGCCCATTGTTGCCCTGGAATGTTACCTCGAACACGTCCCTGGCAAGTGCTGGCCCCTAAAGGCCCAATGTTGCCTTGAGCTCTTCCTTGGTAGGTGCTTGGTGCTTGATCCCCTAAAGACCTCTTTGATCTGTGGTTGGTATGGCCAATCGCATCCACCACCATCGATAGTAGATGCTGGCCTGTTTGTTGCCTCGAGATGTTACCTCAAACACCATCGGGATGCCAGAATGTCAATAGCATTTAGCCCAAGCTGGTGTGACCAATTGTGTCCAACACTATCAACGGCAGATGCTAGCCTATTGTTACCCTGGGATGTTGCTTCAGATACCTCTTTAATAGGAGCTGGCCCCTCAGTGCCTGATGTTGCCTCAAGCTCTTCCTTGGTAGGTCCCTGGTGCTTGATCCCCCAAAAACCTCTTTGGTCCTTTGGTCGATGGGGCCAATCACGTTCACCATAATCGATGGTAGATGCTAGCCTATTGTTACCTCGAGATGTTGCCTTAGACACCATTGGGATGCTGGCCTATTGGCACAGCGTCTGGCACTTGGCTAGGGTGACCAATCATATCCAACACCATCGGTGATAGATGCTGACCTATTGTTGCCTTGGGATGTTACCTCAAACACCTCCTTGGTGAGTGTTGGCCCTTCAGTGCCCAATGTTGCTTTGAGCTCCTCCTTCGCTAGTGCTTGGCACTTAATCCCTCGAGCATTGTTTTGGTCCTTGGCTGGTGCTGCCAATCATGTCCACCACCATCGATGGTAGATGCTGGCCCATTGCTACCCCAGGATGTTACCTTGGATGCCATTAGGATGCTGGCCCATTGACAACGTCTAGCCTTTGGCTGGTGTAGCCAACCATGTCCAACACCATCAATGGTAGATGATGGCTTGTTGATGCCATGAGTGTTGCCTCAGACACCTTTTCGATGGGTGCTAGCCCTTCAATGCCTGATGTAGCCTCGAGCTCTTCTATGGAAAGTGCCTAGCGCTTGATCCCTTGAGCACCTCTTTGGTCCTTGCCTAGAGTGGCCAATCATGTCCACCACCATCAGTAGTAAAGGTTAGCCCGTTGTTGCCATGGGATATTACTTTGGACACCATCAAGAAGCTGGCCCATCGATAGCATTTGACCCTTGGCTAGTGTGGCTAATAGCGTCTAACACCATCGATGGTAGATGCTGGCCCATTGTTGCTTTAGGATGTTGCCACAGACACCTCTCTAGTGGGTGTTGGCCCATCGATGCCTGATATTGCCTACAGCTCTTCTTTGGCAGGTGCCAAGTGCTTGATCCGCCGAACACCTCTTTGGTCCTTAGTTTGTGTGACCAATCACATCCACCACCATTGGTTGCAGATGCCAGCGCACTATTGTCAGAGGATGTCACCTCGTATGCCATCGAGATGCTAGCTCATTGATAGCATTTTGCCTTTGGTTGGTGTGGCCAATTGTGTCCAACACCATCAGTGGTAGAGGTCGACCTATTGTTGCCTTGGGATATTACCTCAGACACTTCTCTGGTAGGTGCTAGCCCCTCAGTACCCAATGTTGCCTCAAGCTCTTCCATAGCACATGGCTGGCTCTTGATCACTCAAACACCTCTTTGGTCCTTGGCTGGTGTAGCCAATCATGTCAACCACCATTGGTGGCTGATGCTGGCCTATTATTGCATCAGGATGTTACCTCAGACACCATTGGGATACTAGCTTATTGATAATGTCTTGCCCTTGGCTGGTGTGGCAAATCATGCCCAACACCTCTTTGGTCCTTGGTTGGTGTGACCAATCACATCTTCCACCATTGATGGTAGATGCTAGCCCATTGTTGCCCCAAGATGTTATTTCAAACAACATCAGGAAGCTGGCCTATCGAGAGCATCTATCCCTTGGCTGGTGTGACCAATTACATCCAACACCATCGATGGTAGATGCTAGCTTATTATTGCCTTGAGATGTTGCTTCAAGCACTTATTTGGAGGGTGATGGCCCCTTAATGCTTGATGTTAACTTGAGCTCCTCCTTCACGGGTAACCTAGTGCTTGTTCCCCTGAACACCTCTTCGGTACTTGGCTAGTGTAGCCAATCGCATCCACCACCATCAACGGTAGATGCTAGCTTGTTGTTGCCCCAGGATGTTACCTTAGACACCATTAAGATGTTGGCCTGTTGATAGTGTCGGGCCTTTGGCTAGTGCGATCAATCATGTCTAACACCATTGGTGGTAGATGCTGGCCCATTGTTACCCTAGAATGTTACCTCAGATACCTCTTTAGAGGGTGCTAGCTCCTCGATGCCTGATGTCACCTCGAGCTTTTCCTTGGCTTGTGCCTGGCACTTGATCCCCCGAACACCTTTTTGGTCCTTGGCTCATTCTGCCAATCACGTCCACCACCATTGGCAGTAGATGATGGCCCTTTATTGCCCTAAGATGTTACTTTAGACACCTCTCTAGAGGGTGCTAGCCCTTTGGTGCCCGATGATGCCATGAGCATCTCTTTCGCTGGTGCTTAGCGCTTGATCCCCTGAACACCTCTTTGGTTCTTGGCTAGTGTGGCCAATCATGCCCACCACCATCGGTGATAAATGCTGGCCTGTTGTTACCCCAGGATATTACCTCGAACACTATCTGGATGCTAGCCCATTAATGACATCTAGCCATTGGCTAGTGCAGCCAATCGCATCCACCACCATTGGTGGTCGATGCTAGCCCATTGTTGCCTCAAGATGTTACCTCAGACACCTCCCTAGTGGTTGATAGCCCTTAGTTGCCTAATGTTGCCTTAAGCTCCTCTTTGGCAAATTGCCTAGTGCTTGATGCCCATAACACCTTTTTGGACTTTTGGCTAGTATGACCAATCACGTCCACCACTATTAACAATAGATGCTGGCCCATTGTTGCCCCTAGATGTTGCCTCAGACACCATAGAGATGCTAGCCTATCACATTTAACACCATTGATAGCAGATGCTGGCCTGTTGTTGCCCTGAGATGTTGCTTTGAATACCTCCCTAGCAAGTGTTGGCCCTTCGGTCCCAATGTTGCCTCGAGCTCCTACTTGGTGGGTGCCTGGCTTTTAATCCCACGAACAACTCTTTAGTCCTTGGCTAGTGCAACTAATCACATCCACCACCATCGATGTAGATTATGGCCCATTGTTGACTCAGGATGTTGCCTCTAACACCTTTTTGGTCAGTGCTAGTCCCTCGATGTCAGATGTTGCTTCGAGCTCTTCCTTGGTAGGTGCCCGATACTTGATCCCCTGAACACCTCTTTGGTCATTGGCTAGTGCGGCTAATCGTGTCTACCACCATCGATGATAGATGCTGGCCCATTATTGCCCTGGGATGTTACCCCAGACACCATCGAGATGTTAGCTCATCGACAACATCTAGCCTTTAGCTGGTGCAGCCAATTGCATTCCAACACCATCAGTGGCAAATGCTAGCCCTTTATTGCCCTATGATGTCACCTTGGACACCTTACTAGTGGATGCTGGCCCTTCGATGCCTGAAGTTGCCTCGAGCTCTTCTTTGGTGAGTGCCTGGCACTTGGTCCCCTGAACATCTCTTTGGTCATTGGCTGGTGAGGTCAATTGTGTCCACCACCATTGATGGTAGATGATGGCCCTACGAGATGTTGCCTTGGACACTATCGGGATGTTGGCCCATCGATAGCATCTGGCCCTTGGCTAGAGTAAGCAATTGTATCCAACACCATCGGTGATAGATACTGGCCTGTTATTGCCCTGTGATGCCACGAACACCTCTCTAGCTAGTGTTGGCCCCTTGGAGCTTAATGTTGCCTCGAGCTTTTCTTTGGTAGGTGCCTAGAGATTGATCCCCCAACACCTTCTTGGTTCTTAGTTGGTGCGGCAATCGCATCCACCACCATCGGTGGCAAATATTGGACCATCATTGCCTTAGGATGTTACCTCAGACACCATAGGATTGCTGGCCCGTCGATAGTGTTTGGCCCTTGGCTGGTGCAGCCAATCATGTCTAACACCATTGATGATAGATGCTAGCCCGTTGTTGCATTAGGATGTTTCCTTAGACACCTCCCTAGCAAGTGTTGGCCCCTTGGTGCTTGATGTTGCCTCGAGCCCTGCTTAGTGGGTGCCTGGCGCTTGATCCCCCAAACTCCTTTTTGGTCATTAGCTAGTTCAGCCAATCACATCCACCATAATTGATGGCAGATGCTAGCCTATTGTTGCCTTGAGATGTTGCCTCAAACACCATCGGGACGCTAGCCCATCGATAATGTATGGCCCTTGGTGGTGTGACCAATCACATCCAACACAATCAACCACAGATGTTGGCCCAATGTTACCTCAAGATGTTGCCTCGGACACCTATCAGGTGGGTGCTGAGCCCTCAGTATCCCAAACACCTATTTGGTAGATGCTAGTGTCACAGGCTCCACTCTAAAACCAAACACCATACACCTTATACTATGAATGAACTTTGTATCCCTAAGTCAATTGATGAAACATGTGTGTGGGCACTAAACCAACCAGAGAGACAGAATGCACAAGCTAAGGATTGACCAGGTCTCCCTTTGTGTGCTACAGATCCAGAGGCTTTCTATATGGTTTTAGTTTGGCCCTACTCCCTAAGAGCGCTTGGGTGTGGTGCAGCATGTTGTGGGCCTGGTCTTGGTGTTGTGGATAGGCCTGACTTCGGGCGGGTGGTCTAGACGCCTTTACCATGACTATTGTTGTAACCCCCGCCATTTTGTCTAGTGCTCAAGCCTTGGCTGCTGGTGCACCTGACTTAGTTATTGGTGTGCACACACAGGGTGTGATACTGGAACTTGGTGTGGATTGTTGCCTCAAACACTTGATGGTCTGACCTATGCCCGCACCTCTATCATCAGTGCCTGCACCTAGGTCTTACTGTGTGCTCGTGCACCACTCATTAGTACCTGCACTTAGGCTGAGTTAATTATGCCAAATCTAAACACTGTGCCTGAGCCTTTGGAGTCCTGATCATTGCTTGCACCACTATCCCGATCTAGTTCCCTCGACCTACACTCGAGTAAGCTTTAAGGCCTAGTCCCTTAGGCTATTAGACCCCATCTCGCTAGAACCCTAAGGCTAGTCCTAGCTTGCTTACTGACCATGACACATGCCTTTGCATTGGCCACCATCGTGACATGTTGGCCCTTGGCCTCAACACATGCTTCGATCACTCTTGGCACATGTTAGGTCGCACACCAAGTGCTCGCACCCGAGCCCGAGCTACACCCTATACCCACCACAAATGGGTAGTAGGTGGGTTTGGACCATCCTCATATTTCTATCATGCCAAAGCCATTTTTACAGCTTGTGAATTCATATCAGCGCTCTCTAGCACCCACGCAACATGTGCGAGTGTCTTGAGCCTGGACCGAGCCTTATGCGCACCACAATCGAATGGTGGGTGGGTTTAGGCGCATCTTCATATTTCTACCATGCCAATGCCATTTTTATGGTTGTAAATTCATATAATGGTCCCCTAAGCCTTCATGTGAAGTTTCATGGCAAGATGACTCGTTTTATATTTTTCATGATTTTTGAAATTTTTTATGGTTTGCAATTTTGTTAAATTTTTTTAGATGAGTTTTGGCCCTAAATTTGGTAAACTTGATCCTTGTATTTTTGTTGGCATGCACAAAAACATTTAGTTAAAAAATCAAAGTGTGGAAGATTTTGTGGCCATTTGAAAAAAATGTCCCTATTTTAGACACTTGAATGGCTACTAGTAGTAAACCTGTAAAAGCTCAAATGCTCTTTAAGGGGGTGTGAGTTCTCAAGGTTGCTTGTGGGATAGGGGGCCAATATAAGGGCCAAGTACCAGCATTGATCACACATCATGTGTGCACACCCCCTACCCTTAACCCCAATCACCTAAATCCCTATGCTACCAAACAGGTTCTCTGGTGATGCTCTAGTGATGCTTTGGCAATGGTGCCTCGAGCAAACAAATGTGGCACCAACACATGCTCAAGCCTAGCAAGTGCACTGTGGGCCAAAAACAAACTTCAGCCAAGGTCTCAACCATTAACGGCACATGCTGGTCTATAGTGAGGGCACATGCATCGACAATCATCGACACAAGCTGGCTTTTGGTACGGGCACTTACCTTAACCACCATCAAGACATGCATGCCTCGATCTACATCAGCACAATCTAAAATTGAAGATAGCACATTCCTCAACTACCATCAGCACAAGTTGACCCTTGGTGCCATCCATGCCTGGCCATAATCATAATTGCATCAGGTCTCTAAGGTGAACCTCTGGTTGATGGAACAATATAGGCAAGGGAAGTTAGTAAAATGAATCTGTAACCTCAAGAAAAAGATTGCTCTAAGGACTGGACACAGGGGTCCTAGTCTTAAACCTGATCATCAATACCCACACCTAGGTCTGACTGTGTGCCATACACCTAGGCTTGGCTCAATTCTGTCGAACTTGAGCACAATGGCTGAGCCTCTGGAATCCTGATCACCACCCACACCACTGTCCTGGTCTAGTTCCCTTGACCTACGCCTTGAGTGTGCCTTAAGGCCTAGTCCCCTAGGAAGTTAGACACTATCCCGTTAGAACCCTAAGGCCAGTCCCAGCTTTCTTGCTGACGGTGACACATGCCTTTGCCTTGACCACCATCGGGACATGTTGGCCCCTGGTCTCAACACATGCCTCGACCACCATCGACACATGTTGGCCTTTATGCTGGTAGTTCAATCGAACACCATCTGCACATGTTGGGTTACACACCAAGTGCCCACACCTGCACTCAGGTGTTTGACACTTGCCTCAAACTCCATTGCCACATATTGGCCCTCGTCACGGCTTGTTGCCTCAAATGTCATCGATAACATTTGGCCCTTGGCTGGTGCTGCCAATCATGTCCAACACCATTGGTGGTAGATGCTAGCTCATTTTTGCTTTGGGTTGTTGCCTAGGACACCTCCCTTACGAGTGTTGGCTCCTCAATGCCCAATGTTGCCATAAGCACCTCCTTGGTGGGTGCCTAGCTCTTGATCCCCAAAACACCTCTTTGGTCTTTGGCTAGTGTGGCCAATCACATCCACCACCATCGATGGTAGATGCTAGCCCACTATTGCCCCAGGATGTTACCTCAAACACCATCAGGGATGCTAGCCCATCGACAACATCTGGCCTTTGGTAGGTGCAACCAATCTCATCCAACACCATCGAAGGTAGATGCTAGCCCATTGTTGTCCCAGGTTGTTGCCTCAAACACCTTTTTGGTACGTGCTGGCCCCTTGGATGTTCGATGTTGCTTTAAGCTCCTTGCTGGGTGTCTGGAGCTTTATTCCCTAAACACCTCTTTGGTCCTTAGCTAGTGCCTCTAATCACATCCACCACCATCAGAGGTAGATGCTAGCCCATTGTTACCTCGGGATGTTACCTCAGATAGCGTCAGGATGCTACCCTGTCGATAGCATTTGGCCCTTGGCTAGCGTGGCCAATCACATCCACACCATTAATGACAGATGCTGGCCCGTAATTACCTCAGTATGTTGCTTCAAACACCTCCTGGTGGGTACTGGCCCTTCAGTGCCAAATGTTGCCTTGAGCTCCTTTTTAGTGGGTGCTTGGTGGTTTATCCCCCGAACACCTCTTTGGTCTTTGGTTCATGCAGCCAATCGCGTCCACCACCATCAGTGGTAGATGCTGGCTTGTTGTTAGCCCGGGATGTTACCTTAGACACCATCGAGTTATTGGCCCATCGACAGTATCTGGCCCTTGGTGGGTGCCTGGTGCTTGATCTCTTGAACACCTCTTTGGTCTTTGGCTAGTCTGGCCATTCACATCCAACACCATCAATGATAGATGCTGGCCTATTGTTGCCCCAGGATGTTACATCAGACACCATCAGGATGTTCGATTGTCGATAGTGTTTGGCCTTTAGCTAGGATGGCCAATCGCATCCAACACCATTAGATGTAGATGCTGGGCCATTGTTGCCCCAAGATGTTGCCTAGGACACCTCCTATGCGGGTGTTGGCCCCTCGATGCCTGATGTTGCCCTGAGCTCTTCCTTGGCAGGTGCCTAGCACTTGATCACCTGACCACCTCTTTGGTCCTTGGCTAATGTGGCCAATTGCATCCACCACCATCGATGGAAGATGCTGGCGCATTGTTGTATCAGAATGTTGTCTCAGACACCATCGAGATGCTGGCCCATTGTTGTATCAGAATGTTGTCTCAGACACCATCGAGATGCTGGCCA